>CM062293.1:47104074-47370176 GCA_031216915.1 Pictodentalium vernedei | reverse complement strand
GACCACGGATATCCAGCCAGCTTCGCCAATCAGGGATTCCACGGCGACCAGGTCACGCCATCCGGTAGCCAGGGACACAAGGCCGGTAGACCTCCGGACGTTCGTATGAGAGAAGTATGCAGGAGTCAACGTACACGGAGCTTCCAGCAGCAAAGCAACGTAAGACCGCTACTCCACAGGCCTCAGTGACGGACGACGTGCTATCCCCAAATAGCACAACTTATCGCAGCATCCCAGCAAACGACAGAATCTCTGTCGGATCAGGAATTATCCGACGACGCTGGGTCGGTACGCTCCGCTGAAGCATCAGGTATGGACGACCGAGAACTTCATAGGGTCCGACAGGATGGCGAAAGGGATTCGGAGGATTTGGAGCTATCCCTTTCGGAACAACATAAAGCTGCCGTAGATTTCATCCGGCATTATCTTCCACAAGTTGTTCCGTCGGACCAGAATGCTGCGATGCCGGATAAGAGACTGATAGCGTCATTGGACACAGAATTTTTTTGATCGGTTCAGGGACATCGTCCCTGAGTTTCCGACACAATCCAATAATGTCACAAGAACATTCAAATTATTGAACGACGCTATTTATAAGCTTGCTACCAAAACAGGCAAGTCTGGTTTCTTGTCCGCAAATGCTCTAAATCTGCCTTTCATCAATTCAAGGAATAAATTCGAAACGGCAGGACAGGGCATACCGAGAGTTCCTCTGCGTCTAGACGACGAGGCTGAAGACTTGGAATTGTCTATACTGTTGTCTATGTCAATTCCAACCACGACGTTGGAAACGACAATAATGTTTAACAGAGTTAGCTTAGACGCTTTATCATACGCAGACCACCTTACTAAGGCGTTATCATTACGTCTTCAAGGGAAAGAATTCCAGGATATACATTCCTCATTAAGACTTCTTTCAAGGGCAGTAGCTTATTCCACGTATAACTCCGCCCTTTCAGTGGCAAACCTGGAGTTGGTTAGACGTGACGGCAGCCCTAGCTACATCCACGCGCGTGGATAGTAAGTTGAAGAACTTTCTCAGAGTCGCTTCGGTCTCCGGAGAGCTTCTCTTCGACGGCAAGCTTTCAGCAATCTATGATAAGATAACTAAGAAAGCTTCGGATTCTCTGCTATTCAAATCCGCTTCCAAAAAGTCGGATACAGCAGAAAAGAGTAAGACAGGCACTTCTGGGACAAGTACGCCCAAGAGAAGTTCCTATAGAGGTTCTTATACGTCCTCTAGGTCTTATTCTAGAGACCGTCAAGGCAGCGACTCACGTACGGGACATTATTCTGGCCGAGACAACCGGTCAGACATCCCTAGGTCGACGGGACGAGGTGCGGGTCATGGAGGACGTAGTTTCTCCTTCCGCAAGCCTCGCAGGTCCAGGAGGTGATGGTTTGAACCTCTATCGTGTTCCAGTAGGCAGAAGATTATCGAGTTTTATAAACGAGTGTGCGTCGATTATGGACGACCCCTGGGTTCGAGGGGTAATTTCGGAAGGACCAAGAATATCCTTCAACGAAAGCCTCCATTAACTCGAAGTCCAAAATGGACTCAGCTTCCGTCAAATCCACAGAAAAGAGATGCTCTTTTATCAGAAGTACAGTCTCTGCTGACGAAGAACGCTGTAGAGGTCGTAGGACCAGGAATCACCGGGTTTCTACAGCCATCTGTTTCTGGTTCTGAAATCAGACGGCTCATTCCGTCCAGTCATAGATCTGAGCTGGATAAACAAGCTGATCGTCGCTCCGAAGTTCTATATGGAAACAATTCGATCAGTCAGAGCGAGTATTCGAGTGAACGACTATGCTACAAGCATAGATCTCAAAGATGCGTACTTTCACGTCATGGTACATCCGACATTCAGAAAGTATCTACGCTTCGCAGTCCTAGGAGTTGTATATCAGTTCCAAGCGATGTGCTTCGGCTTGAACCTAGCGCCCTGGGCTTTCACTCGAATAATGAACTCGGTAATGATACATTTCTGAGCTCATTCGTCTGCGGTAACGTCAGCCTACCTGGACGACATTCTTCAGAGGTACGGCAACGAGTTAACGCTTCAGAACGATGTGCAGAATCTGCTTCTATTACTCCCGACGTCTCGGTTTTATAATAACTGAGGAGAAGTCGGATCTGGTGCCGTCCAAGTCATTCACTCATCTGGGAATGAGCTTCGAGACGCACAACAATCTCGTTCGTCTGCCATTAACCAGAGCGAAATTAATCAGTTGTTACGCTCGCTATTGCCTTCACTCAGACAAAGTCACAGCGAGGGAGTTCATGAGACTGATAGGTCTGTGCGGAGCCGCTGCGGATCTCATTCCGATGGGGCGGTTACGCACTCGACCTCTCCAAATTTTCTTGACTCAGAATTGGAGTGTAAAGATTGCTCAATATAGACGTTCTCTTGTCAAATCAAGTGAAAAAAGATATTCAGACTTGGGCAAACATTCAGTGGTTGACTCAGGAAGTCCCACTGCAGTTGCCGGATCCGAGTTTTACGATTATGACGGATGCCAGTCAAACAGGTTGGGGTGCAACATTGATCCCAACGGATTCGAAGTGCCAGGGTCTTTGGGATCCGCAGTTTCTAGGCAAGCACATAAACATCAAGGAAATGATGTCAATTTGGCTTGCACAAAGTCATTGGATGAACATTATTCAGAAAGCACATGTCCAAATCCTGTCCGACAATACGACAATAGTAGCGTATATCCGGAACCAGGGAGGCACTCATTCCGTTCCGTTATTCAATTTAACGGAAAGAATCCTTCTGTTTGTTCTAGAATACCAAGTTCTGCTTTCGGTCCGTCATATTCCGGGTCGTCTGAATGTATTAGCAAACTCCCTTTCACGGAAGGGTGGCTTGTTGCCGTCAGAATGGACTCTCAACAAACAGGTATTCAATCAGATTTGCTACCAATGGGAGCAGCCAATGATAGACTTATTTGCGACACAACTCAACAATCAGTTGCAGACGTATGTGTCGCATGTCCGGATCCCCGAGCATATGCAGTAGATGCACTATCGATCTCGTGGGACGGAATGATAGGATATGCGTATCCTCCAGCGCCGTTGATTCAGCAAATATTGGTAAAGATAAAACAATCACAATGCAAAATTCTGTTGGTAGCATCTCTGTCTCCACAGAGACCGTGGATAAATCTACTCAGGTGTCTGCTGTGGGACTTACCGCGAAAACTTCCTCCACGAGAGGATCTTCTTTCGCAGGGGAAATCGCGTCAACTTCATCACAACCCGCAAGGTCTCAACCTTCACGTATTTCCGTTGTGCGATCCTTCTTGCACGGCAAGCATTTTACAGGACGAGCAGTGGATGCGATTTCTAACTGTAGGAGGACCTCTTCTTTGCTAAACTATGCGGCTAAGTGGAAGGTCTTTCGTCGTTGGTGTAGGGATCATTCTGTTGATATTTTTGATCCCTCCATACCAGACATTGCAAACTTTCTAGTATACTTGTTTGACGAGATCAAACTGCAGCCTTTTACTATTAAAGGTTATAGGTCTATGTTATCTGATACCTATGCACACCATGATAGTTTACAAATTGGATCTAATGTCTCTTTATCTAAATTAGTTAGAAACTTCTCGATTAATAGACCTAGAACCCTTAGATTAATTCCTAAATGGAATTTAGCTTGGGTTCTTCTTAAACTAAAAGAAAAGCCATTTGAGCCTCTTGAGACAGTAGATCTCAAATTCTTGTCTTATAAGACAGCATTTCTCTTAGCTTTCTCTTCTGCTAGAAGAGTCAGTAAGCTTCATGCATTATCGGTGGACGATTCTCACTATCGTAGTGTCGGGAACACTATTACCTTTACTACTAATGTTGGATTTTTGGCTAAGAATCAGGCTCCTAATAAATATCCGGAACCTATTGTTATTAAGGCCCTACCGTCTTCAGACGGGCATAGGCCTTTACTCTGTCCGGTTAGAGCTTTACGTATTTATAAACAAAGATCTCAGTTTAATAGAAAGGGACGAAAACGCTTCTTTCTGTCTCTGATGCCTAATAGAAAGGACATTACGGTCCATTCTATTGCCAGATGGATTCAATTAACTATCCATACTGCTTATGATAATCTATCTTCAACTCAGCAGTCTGTGCTTAAGATTTTGGCTCATGAAGTAAGAGCTCTTTCTACATCTTGGGCTTATGCAAATAGTGTTGCTATTACAGATTTAATGAAGGCTGCATATTGGTCTCAGCCATCCACATTCACGAATTTTTATCTCAGAAATATTGAGTCCATTTCTGGAGACCTGCATTGTTTAGGTCCGTTATCTGTTGCTCAGAATGTCGCCCACTAAACAGTTGCAACTATAGTTATGCAGGCTTTCTGTTCCGACAGTGACTCCGTCCTGCTGCCCTCTTCGCTCTGGGCTATTTGACCCAGGGCAAGGGGAAGGGGAGGGGGGCGGGGGGGGGAGGGTGTTCCCTTAGGTCACCTGCTTTATAGTGAAAAGCAAGGAGATACCTCCTCCAGAGTCAGTAATTCTGAGTCGTTACTGAGATGGTTTTAAAGTGTAAAGCTAATGTTTAAAATTCATTCATGTCATATTTTTAAAGTGTAGCTCGGTGTGAAGCATTTGTATATGTCACGTGTCAAACGGGCATTAATATACAATCCTCGGACACTTTTAAAAGAGTATAAAGAGTCTCAGTTCTCTGGACTAACTTTATTTATTGGCTTACTTTAAAAATAATTAGTATAAAGGGTTATACTGGATGTTAATAGAGAACATGAATGTTATTATGCTGAATTATGGAGGGTGTTGTGTCTTTCTAATTTATCATAAAATAAGAAAGATACATGTAAAGCCTAATACTCCTTTTCTCCTCGAGGGGATGACTCTGTTTTATATAGTTGAGCTTATTGGATTTTCCTCTATGTCCTAGGCCCTCCAGCCTTTTTACTATTCAGCTATGTCTGGGTCATTGGTACAGTATAAAAATGTTAAAAAATTTATAGTGATTTATATATTTTTTATACTTACCAATGACCCAGACGGGGATGGCCCTCCCAGGAGTTGGGAACTCATACCTCCCCGCTGAGTACATAGTGCTGACCAGGCACTGCTTGTAAGAATGATTATTGGCGCCAATTTTGAGACCTCCTTGACACTGCGCATGCGCAGTGGAGGGAAAGTATGGAGGACCATTTAGGACATGATTTCTTTGGTTTTAGATGCAAATTTTGGGGATTGGGGGGCAAAATTTGTGTTTGGCCCTAGATTTTTAAGAGTTAGCACCAGCTATGTCTGGGTCATTGGTAAGTAAAAAAAATATATAAATTACTATAAATTTTTTAACTTTCGTGCAATGATGATCCAAATAAAAAGGCCCAACGCGGGCCATTTATTTCAACACGGCGGTGCCCAAGAATCAATTCCTTTTTTTGGGGGGGGAGGGTGGGCCTAATCTATAAATTATGACATTTAGTGTGAGGTAACAATTGTAGCCATGCATTAACGATAATGAGTTCACTTTGTTTACTTCACCTGAAGATAAGGCTTTGCTCTCAAGGTGAAACACCCAATGGATGGTAGATAACTCTATTTGTGTGGAATGAAGGGCACATCGAGCACTCGAGTCCATATACTTACGTTTAGCAGAAGTATACAGACTCGAGTGTTCGGAGTGCACTTAATCTGTTATTGGTGTTTTGACTGCATGAACAACCCAATATGCCATGCCTAATTTGGAAAATGTGTTAAAATTTGTCAAAATTGTTACTTGGAGGTTCTAACAGGCAAAAAAGGTTGGTAGCTTGTACCGAAATATGTAAACATGGAATAGTTAGCCGATTGAAAGTCGCATTTACGTAAATCGACTCCAAAAATGACTCGACTCGCAAATTTTAAACTAGAATCAAATCTAGAATCAACTTGAACTAAAATAACTTCCATTATATTTTCATTTTTTGTCTCAAAAACATAGGTTATGACCCCTCTTGGAACGAGTTCGTTAAAAAATTACTTATTCAAGAATTTTGTTTGCAAGTGTCACCTGCTTTTCATGTTAGGTAAAGGGTTAAGATACAAACTATATGTGCTTAGTATATTCCTGGTTAATACAGCCAATGGATTTTATTCTTAACACAAAACCGTATTAACCCTTTACCCAACGAATCGCCCGCACCAGCCCACGTAATATGCAAATTCAGCATTTGAAAAAATATTTTTCAAAGCATTTCAACAAAACCATATCATGTGACCCCCTCGTTGGAATGAGCTCGTCGAGCACGTTCCAACGAGGGGTCACATGATGTGGTTTTGTTGAAATTTTTTGAAAAATTTTTAAAAATGGTATTTAAAATAATAAATTTTGATATCGTCCGCGTTGGGTAAAGGGTTAACACTATTTTCCAGAATATACATGATATTCACAAGAGAACAATATTGTGTGATTGTATTGTTCTGCCCCCCCCCCCCCCCCCCCCCCCCCCCCCCCCCCCCACCTTTTGCTAATATTGCCCAGCTCTGAACATGCATACTGCATACTCTGAGAACTTATGTGGTATTAAGCTTTCGTAAAAGGTAATTAATCAATGAAATTCTGCAGTATAACTGGCACCAACAGATTTTTTTGTGTGTCCTATTTCAACCATCATCATCCTAATCAGCAGAGAAATCATCGGTAATCAGTTCATAGCAAGTTTTGATAATTGGTTCAGCACTAGGTGAAACAAAAGTATTGTGGGTGTTTCATGAGAATTATTGCAGTACCATATATGGTACTATCATTCTTTGTACTCCGAGTCAGAATCAGCCACTATTGTTAAGCCTTGAAAATGTCAAGAAATGTCCTTGAATGACCTTGAATTTATATTGTTACTTACCTCCTAGAACCCTGAATGTAGTGTAATAAATGCTAGGTGACTGTATTCTGCTGTGGTAGGTTAATAAATACTACAGTAGAATGTTTTGACCATGATCTGCTGAATTATGTTTTTAATGATTGAATATATTGTAATCGTTTTTAAAGATCACATAACTGGTTTAGTACAAAGACCTTTATAACATAACATACACAGAATTCCCACTTAAATGATAAGTCCTTGAATTTTGGATGCTTTCTTGAGAAGTACTTAATTTCTTTCAACAGAAAAACCTGTCTTGAGAGACCACCTGTCTTGAGAGACCACGTCTGCCAGGCACCGATTGGTTTTACTCTATAATGGACCTGCTGGGGGCGCGGTGGCTCAGTTGGTAGAGGTGCAGGCTGCAAGCCGAGAGGTCCTCGGTTCAAATCCCACCTGCGGCAACCGCGTTGTGTCCTTGGGCAAGACACTTCACCCCGATTGCCTACATGGGGGCACGATGACACTGTGTACTGAGGCGGACTGCACGTCGATGGTGCGCATGTCTTCAACCAATCTAACCCTGCCTGTGCTGCGGTGCAGCGTTCAGAGTTAAGATGTTGGAGAGCTGACAGCTGCTCGTCGTTGCTCGGTGGTTCTCTCCGGGTACTCCGGCTTCCTCCACCCGTAAAACTGTCATGGTCACGATTAGCCATTGTGCATAAGTATGTGACCTTAAACACCAATAAATAAATAAATAAATAAATGGACCTGCTATGGGAGACCACCTGTCTTGAGAGACCACCTGTCTTGAGAGACCACTGTGACCTGGTACCAACTTGTATTTTTATGCCATAATGGACCTGTCTTGAGAGACCGCCCCTTTGAAGACTGAAACCATGACAAAAACTTTCTACCTGTTCTGGAATTGGAAAATCCATTGTGGTTATACTAACATAATTAAAAGTATTAAAAGCTCTTAATTGGGTTTCAATTGCTAACTCATTAAAGATTGAGATGTTTTTATAAGACCTCTGTGAAAAGATTAGGATTATTGCTGAATAAACAATTTCATACATACCTGAAATGTGACATAGGAATAAAAATAAATTTGTGTTGAAAATCTTTTGGTAGCAAATTGAAATGGACTGTTATAAAAATAATAAAAATAAATTAGTGTTGAAAATCTTCAATGAAGATTTTCAACACTAATTTATTTTTATAATTTTTATAACAGTCCATTTCAATTTGTTACAAAAACTTCATAAAAAAGAACAACTACAAAGTAATTCATTACGTGTACAGTACCCATATGAGACTGGTCAATTAATACCCCAGTTATTGATACTAAATTTGGATTAGTGCTGTCTATTTATAGAGGAACTATTTATGAGTGGGTGTGAACAATTAATTACTCATCTCCATTGACAACAGAGCAACAATAACAAGAACATTGGCTTTGATATATTTTATTTCATTCGAGTATTTCAACTTTTAACAAGCGATAAACTATAGAAACATAATACACTACACATAGATATTAACATAAATAAGTTTGTTTTTATTTGGGGACGAAATAGCCGGAAATTATTTTGCAATTAATCGCCGAGGAGCAAGGCAACTAACTTGCCGTGCTTTTCGGTAAATAATTGGAAAATAATTCCAAGATGTTTCACTATAAAAATCAAAGTGCACATCGACTATTTAAATGTGTTTTGGGACTAAATAGCCAGAAATTATTTTGCAATTAATCGCCGAAGAGCAAGACAACTAACTTGCCGTGCTTTTCAGTAAATAAATGGACAATAATTCCTAGATATTTCACTATAAAAATCAAAGTGCACATTGACTATTTAAATGTGTTTTGGGGACGAAATAGCCAGAAATTATTTTGCAATTAATCGCCGAAGAGCAAGGCAACTAACTTGGCGTGCTTTTCAGTAAATAATTGGAAAATAATTCCTAGATATTTCACTGTCAAAACTCGTCGGCAGCCAATAAGCTTCTGTTTTAATTGTTGGAGCATTTAATTGGCTACATATTAATTTCCTTACAGAAGTCACCACACCTACCACACAACTTGTATTTCATCATGATTGAACTTTCCGTCAATGAATGAAAAATATGTGACACTTACCAAAAGACAGCTGCAATCATAGAAACAAAGGACTGCATAATTACAATCAAAACAACAAGAACTTGAAACAGAAGCTCAATGAACTCGCATTATTTCTGTAAAAACTGTGTTTTGTCAATGGCTTGCAAAATTTACACAGAAGTTTACAAAGCTTGGTTTATTATTTAGAAAACTGTCAATGGCTTGAGAATAGAGAGCTAATTTTCCATCTTTCTTGCGATCCAGTCCATCGACTGTCTGCCAGTGAATTTTTGATCCCATCCTCATTTTTCCACTTCAGACGTGAAGCAAAACATTATGCCGGAATGTCAGATACTGAAAATAGGAACGATTGTAAACGAAAAGTTGCTCTCAGTTAGATTTGAAATTTTAGATGCTTGTTTTTGAGATTTTTGCCAGGGGTGGCACGACAGTGTGGGGATGAGATCAGGGGGCTAAAGCCCCCTCCCAGCGGGGAGATACACCCCACCTCCCCACCCCCATCGGGGAATTTGGGCCAGTTCGTCGGGGAGATCATATCATATGGAGATCCCACAGATCTCAGACTCTCGGTTCACACTAAAAAGTTGTGATCTTCATAGTGGAGTGTTCAATTTTGCGTTGAATAGCACTAAGATGTTTGAAAAGTGACTGTTTCAGAAAATTGTTGAGCCGAAATGCCTTTATTTTATTAACTTATTTTCAGATTTTCTCATACTAGGCCGCTGTACTGTCAGAGAACGTAGCCACCACAACCCCATTCCCGTTGGAGATTTGAGTTCCTCTATCGGAGATTTTCTGGCGCCACCCCTGATTTTTGATGCAGCCAGCACATCAAAAGTTTCAGTGTCTTGGCAGTGTAAGATTCAGTCATCCATACCACCCCTAAATGGTGAAGTAAATAGTACTCCCCCTCCCTCCCCATCCCCGAAACGAGGCAATTGGACCTCAGACTCCCATAAACCCACACGCACAAATAGGCCTATATCATTGATTGATTGCCCATCTGCCCCCCCCCCTTCCCCACACACACACACACACTTGGTCAGTTTCCCTTGCTAGTGATGCAGATGCTTCAATATATTATGGATTCCGAAGCGTCTTGGGATGAAACGTCCCAGGACCACCACAAGCATTCCCTTTTCGTTAATGTAGTTTATTTATGTTAATTCCACTCTCAATATGTACATTTTAACATTTCACTCTGAACTTAACTTTTAAAATCGTAAATCGGATTCTCTTCCTCCCCAACCCACAATTTATTCAAAATTCAGTACTGGTAACAATAGCTACAGTTAGGTAAAAGACCGTCGGGGGAATGTCCAGATATTGTGCTGGTCAAGTTATAATTTTTTGAACTCACATCCATGATTTCAGTACGGTATAATATTTATTTTTTGTAATTCCTCGAGTTCTGAATCGATTTTGATGAACAACATTCGGAATCGCAATAGCTTTTAATAACAGTTTCAAATATTGAACTATCTTTTTAATATTTCAAGTAAAAGTAAAAGTAATTTTTCACTGAGTGTGAAACAAATTCATCTATTAATAAATTAAGAGCCAGTGATTGAGAGATCAAAAGATAAACCGACATCAGCCGAGCATCCGATCACACAGTTTGACATATTCATGCGAGATTAAAAACACGATTCAAACTCCATATATTGATCGTTTTTCTGCCCTATTAATGCTTTTTATTATCAAAAAAACATGTATGTAGCATGCGTATTCAATTTATACTTAAGTGCAATACCTAACAATCACTAAACAACAATGAGCTGAAACTATTTTTGGTGTAAGAATAAACCTGATTACTGCACACAAGTTAATTATAGACAAATTGAAGTCACGTGGTGGGGTTTTGAGACCCCACCTCGTAGTGTAATTAGTGGGGTCTCAATTTCTGTGTTCATATGGGCAGTGTACATGACATGTACAAAAATCCATTCTTCTCCATTTCTGTATTTTGTGGTTGGTTATTCACTGACATGAGAAAACATGAAACCTGTTATGAGAGACCACCTGTCTTAAGAGACCACTTTTGTGTGGCCCAAAGGGCGGTCTCTCAAGACAGGTTCTACTGTATCCTTGAAAAGTACTTGATTTTCCACCACCCTCCTTTAAAAGTATGTGAATTCAGTTTACCTATAACCTCATTCATTCATTTATTCCTTTAATGGGGCTTAATGACACTTTTAACAGACAGGGTCACCTAGTGTCAGACAGTGTCACCTAGTGTCAAACAGTTTTCCGGGTGGAGGAAGCCACAGTACCCAGAGAGAACCACTTGTGTAGCGGCGAGCAATCGTAAGAATCTGCAGCATACAAACTCCACACAAGCAGAGTTGGTATTGGTTGAAGACAAGTGTACCATCAACGTGCAGTACTAGAGCTGGGAGGTTGTGGGAATTACACTGCGGTTTCGGTTTTTTTGAATAAAAAAACCTCGGTTGCACTTTCGTTTGTCCATGAGCATATAGAAACTATCTGTATGTGCCTATCAGATCGGCTGTATAATTACATCTTCCACAAACTAACAAGGCATCTTTTGTTGATTGTATCAGTTGAATAATTTTTTAGCTCACCAACTTTAGTTGTGTGAGCTTATGGCATGGCTCAATCGGTCGGCATCAGCGTATATGTCCAATAATGTTAAAGCTTCTGTTTAGGTCACTTACTCGCCCTATTTCCATATCATGGCCCTTATAATGCTGCTATATGATGATTATTATCATCCTACCATGATTTAACCCCTCATACTATACATTTTAAACATTTTTCTTAACATTTTTAGTTGCGTTTAGTTTTCTGTTTAGTTCAGAATTTCATGTTTAACTAAGTGTTTAGGTCAGCTGCTGTGCTCCTTCTCTTTCCATGGCACTTATATTCATCATACATGTTCCTCAGTATCATTGTTCCATGATTAACCCCTCATACTCTGCATTTTAAACATTTTTCTTGACATTTTTAGTTGCGTTTAGTTTTCTGTTTAGCTCAGAATTTCATGTTTAACTAAGTGTTTAGGTCAGCTGCTGTGCTCCTTCTCTTCCCATGGCACTTATATTCATCATACATGTTCCTCAGTATCATTGTTCCATGATTAACCCCTCATACCCTGCATTTTAAACATTTTTCTTGACATTTTTAGTTGCATTTAGTTTTCTCTTTAGTTCAGAATTTCATGTTTAACTAAGTGTTTAGGTCAGCTGCTGTGCTCCTTCTCTTCCCATGGCACTTATATTCATTATACATGTTCCTCAGTATCATTGTTCCATGATTAACCCCTCATACCCTGCATTTTAAACATTTTTCTTGACATTTTTAGTTTTGTTTAGTTTTCTGTTTAGCTCAGAATTTCATGTTTAACTAAGTGTTTAGGTCAGCAGCTGTGCTCCTTCTCTTTCCATGGCACTTATATTCATCATACATGTTCCTCAGTATCATTGTTCCATGATTAACCCCTCATACCCTGCATTTTAAACATTTTTCTTGACATTTTTAGTTGCGTTTAGTTTTCTGTTTAGCTCGGAATTTCATGTTTAACTTAGTGTTTAGGTCAGCTGCTGTGTTCCTTCTCTTCCCATGGCACTTATATTCATCATACATGTTCCTCAGTATCATTGTTCCATGATTAACCCCTCATACCCTACATTTTAAACATTTTTCTTGACATTTTTAGTTTTGTTTAGTTTTCTGTTTTGCTCAGAATTTCATGTTTAACTTAGTGTTTAGGTCAGCTGCTGTGTTCCTTCTCTTCCCATGGCACTTATATTCATCATACATGTTCCTCAGTATCATTGTTCCATGATTAACCCCTCATACCCTACATTTTAAACATTTTTCTTGACATTTTTAGTTTTGTTTAGTTTTCTGTTTAGCTCGGAATTTCATGTTTAACTTAGTGTTTAGGTCAGCTGCTGTGTTCCTTCTCTTCCCATGGCACTTATATTCATGATACATGTTCCTCAGTATCATTGTTCCATGATTAACCCCTCATACCCTGCATTTTAAACATTTTTCTTGACATTTTTATTTGCGTTTAGTTTTCTGTTTAGCTCAAAATTTCGTGTTTAACTTAGTGTTTATGTCAGTTTCTGTGTTTTACTTTTAAGAGGTTGTGTAACTTGTGTTTAGGTAAGCTTTGTCGCATGTTATGAGCCTGTTTGATACAGTTCTTGTGTTTGCCAAAGTTACTATCAAAGAGGAATGTTGGTGAGCTATAGGGCGTTGGCATCCTTCTTGTTTAGAATTACGCTGACCAGTGTTGGCTGTTACATTGGGTGAAGGGTTAATGAAGTGTATGTTGGGTGTGACAAAAATCAATACCATGTGGGGAGATCAATTAATGATTTGATATTCATTTTGATTTTTTTTAACAGGTAACATTAGAAGGTATTCCATCAAAACCTGAAGAAAAAGATGATTATTATAAAAATAAAGGACCTATTCCTAAATTTTCAAGTGAATTTGGTTGTATACAGGATGTTGTTGGTTATGCCGTAGTAGATGAAGCTTTAGGTAAGAGCACAGCAGTTTCATTTCGTTCAGCTGGATATGTTTTTTTATTTATTATATGCTAGCCTGTGAATTATCACAAATTATCTAAAAGATATTTCTCGATATTCATCGACTCTGTGGATATCAAGGAATATCACTCAGTAGCTTCCTTAATTATGTCATGCTCTGCCACATAACGTCGCCTTGTATGAACGATCAGCTGATCTTTGTTATTGTTTTGAAGCATACACATTTGAGGTCAAATTGGGCTGAATATTGTGCAATAAAATGTCTCGTAGCATATAATAAAAAGAAAATCTACTCTATTTTAGTCAGTATCTGGAATTATCTCATGAGTGTGGACCTGAAAGTTTTATTTTTCACAAGCACTTGCCTGAGTGAAAAATAATATTTTCAGGTCCACATGATGAATTTTTATACACCCATTTTGAAAAAACGGTTGTATTATGGTATACAGCTGTCCGTCCGTCCATCTGTCCGTCCACACGTTGTACAATAACTCGAAAATGCTTAGAGCAGTTTTAATGATTTTTTTGGTGGAAAGTATATGTTGATGGAAGGAAGCTTCCTTTCGATTTTTGTCTCTGTCTGATTTGTTATTCCAGAGTTATGGAACTTTATTCATCAAAATATAGGCAATTTTCCACATGTCGGACAATTTACCATTTTTTTCTTGAAGTTTTGATCTCTATAGACATAAGATATATACATGAAATTCAAATAATTTATTTCAAAATTAATGAACACAGTATGTTGTTGGTTATGATTATTGTACAAGAATATAAAAAAAACCTGACAAGTACACATGTATACTTATATTGTGTGCTTCCCTCTTGTAATTAATAACGGGTATATCATGTGCTCATGGCGCAGCTATTTATTTCAGTAGCTTTCTAAATGACGTTATGCTTCGGTCCATTACTTCACCTTGCGGGAACGAATGGGTTGAATATTGTGCAGTAAAATGTCACATAGCATATAATACAAAGTAAATCTAGACTGTTTTAGTGAATATCGGAAATTATCTCATTCGTGTGGACCTGAAAGTATTTTCCACTCGCGCAAAGCGTAGATATACTCATTTTATTTGTTTATGAGGGATTTAATCCTTTATCCAATGTAATGGCCAAAACTGGCCAGTGCTATTCACAAAAATCACCATTCACTTTTCATTATTTTTTTCACTTTTTGTCTCAAAAACACAGCGTTTGAGCCCTCTTTGGAATGAGCTTCAAGGGAATTGGGAGGACGGGGTAACCATTGGAGGATGCCAGTTATAACTAGTGAAAGCAGGACCTTAAAAATCCTTGAATTTAGCTATTGTAGAGCCTTGAAAAAAAAGGGTTGAGAAACAGCCTTGAATTTTATTTGCCTTTGACTGTTGAAACCCTGTTTAAGGGTCCAAGCAAAATGTTGGTATCTAATTAATAAATAGAGGATATCTAGTGTTTTTGTGTGGATACCGAAAATTATCTCATGAGCGACCGAGATAAATGTTTAAAAAAACATTTATCTCCATCACAAGTGAGATAATTTTTGGTATCCACTCAAAAACACTAGATTTTCTTTTTATTATACACTTTTTTATAAGAATATGATAATTCCACTCGTTTCAACCTTGAATTGATGTATGAAAGTAAACAGCGCATTGAATCATTGAAATGTGGAAGTGATTTGATTGATTCTAGGAACAGATAGCGTCTTGCAATCTGATTCAGCTGGTGGGTTTCTAGTCCAAACATGGCCTGAAAGTCTGTAATATAAGTTTTTGGTTTGGTACGTCCTTTGAAAGGACGTACCAAACCAAAAACTTATATTACGGACTTTTAGGCCATGTTTGGACTAGCGGGTTTCATGCATCAATTCAAGGTGAATATGTGTTGAATTATTGCTGGAAATGATCGGTATCCACTCAAAAACACTAGATTTACTTTTCATTATACGTTTTTAGCACAAATTGCTAATTTCCAGTGATAATTTGACTGGTATTCACCTTGAAGTGATGCTTTGAAAGCTGGCATTTTGATTGATACCGTGAAAGTGAAAATTTCTATATCTTCAAAGTTGGGGATACTATTTCTATCTTTCCGCAATTTCTTCGATAATCTATCGTTTAGTGTATAATGAATCTTGATCTTTTTCATTTTTTTCAGGCCCGAGTGGTATGATTACTGGAAATGTATCAGGTCCATGTATGTCTGGATTCTATTATGTCACAGCATTACCAAAAACAAACCTTTATTTACTTGTTATAGAAAACTGGAATTCATATCGACAAACTTTATTTTATAATTTTAACTGCAAAATAGCAAGAAGGTATGTACATGTCTTAACCTATTACCTTTCAAAGTGGCTAAATTTTTCTGCACTGCGAGCGTGGTGGCTCAGAGGTAGACTGTTCAACTTCTATGCTAGAGATCCCGAGTTTGATCCCTGTCCGGGAAAACCCATGTTGTGTCCTTGAGCAAGGCACTTTATCTCGGTTGTCTACAAGGGTAGCATGATGATGCCATTTACTAAGGCGTACTGCACGTCGATGGTGCACATGTCTTTACCCGCTGTAAACCTGCTTGAGTGGAACTTCAATGAGTTAGAATGTTGAGGAGCTGACAGTTGCTCATCGATGCTCGGTTGTTCTCTCCAGGTACTCCGGCTTCCACCACCCGTAAATCTGTCACGGTCACGATTAGCCATTGTGCATAAGTATGTGACCTTAAACACCAATAAATAAATAAATAATATAATTTTTGCACTATTTTTAAAAAAAAGTTTAAAATGAAACAAACAAATTTTTGGGGTTTTGGGGCAATTTTTTCTATTTTTGGAATGTGGTGTAGAAACTTGTTCTATTTTCTGTTTTATCCATACTGAAAACAGTTTAATTTGTCTAAGAAATTTGAAACGTTTACTGTCCTAGAAATCATTTTTCATTTTACAGCTCTTTTTTTACATGTCATAGTTTCTGTCATATTTATTGCGCATCAAAATTTGAAAAGAATTTGTTTTAGTCGATGCAGTTTGTGAATGGCTTAAACTAAAGTAGATAAAATAAACTTGGGGGAGGTCAGAATTTTAATTATGTGGTAGCTGGCCTTAAAATTTCTCCCGAATAATGAGAATTAGTTTTTATTCTCGTGAACTCCTGCTGTGAGAATCACTTTTCAGTTCGTAAATTATTTAGAATTTCACAGAACTGTTATACCCTTGTAAGTTTAACCAGGGGCCAGTACTATAAAACTTTTACAGTTGTATTTTCCCGAATTGTATTTTCTGCAAGTGAATATAAGCAATGGAAATGAATCATTAGCATTTAAAAGATGTGGCAATTTGCATAACAGGAGAGACTTTCCTGTAGTTAGTCCAATTTTCATTATAGGACCCTGTGTAGCTTTGAGATTCTGTTCGATTTTGAATACTTAACCCTTTACCCAACGAATCGCCCACATCTGCCCGCATAATATGCAAATTCAGCAGCTGAAAAAATTATTTTTCGAAAAATTTCAACAAAACCATATCAGGTGACCCTTCTTTGGAACGAGCTCGTCGAGCTCATTCCAAAGAGGGGTCACATGATATGGTTTTGTTGAAATTGTTCGAAAGAATTTAAAAAATGATATTTTAACCCTTTACCCAACATAACGGCCAAAACCGGCCAGCGCTATTCTCAAAAATCGCCAATTAATTTTCATTATTTTTTTCATTTTTTGTCTCAAAAACATAGGTTATGACCCCTCGTTGGAACGAGCTCGACGAGCTCGTTCCAGCGAGGGGTCATAACCTATGTTTTTGAGACAAAAAATGAAAAAAATTAGTTATTCAAGAATTATTTTTGCAAGTGTCGTCTGCTTTCCACGTTAGGTAAAGGGTTAAATAATAAATTTTGATATTGTCTGCGTTGGTTAAAGGGTTAAGTAGATATCCGGTTTGAATCGAAATTAGACCCCTGTAAGGCGTTGAGATTTGATTTGGATTCAAATCTTATATGAGATTCGATTCAATTCAAATCCATCATTGGGTATTCAAAATTTTAAATCCATGGTGCAGTTTTGTTATAGTTATCACTACGATGTTTTATTGATGAATTCCCTCCAATACAGTTGTCAAAAACTAATGTATGATCATAATATAATAACTAGGTACAAGAATATTTTTGTTCGTCTTGATAGAATTGTAATCTGTACTCGTCGAGTCGGCGACTGTTATCTTTAAATCGACACAGAATTACAATATAATAATAAAAGTAAATGTGACTCACATTCCTTCTGTTGGAACTCACATGCCTTTACATGTTACTCAATTTAGTTACATTAATATTATATCATGCCATGAACATGTGCTCACACACCATGACTATTAATTGAAAGCCCCTTAGAATGCAACTAATCCAAAATTCGAAAGCTAAAGGTATTTATGTCGTACATACATATGAGAATCGTGTCGTATTTCTCGAAGAGAATAACAATACTGTATCAATGCATACAACATATTGCATTTCAAATCGCGATGTGATACTACTAAAATCGGGAGCGCGGTGGCTCAGTGGTTGACTGTTGGATTTCTATGCTAGAGGTCCCGAGTTCGATCCCCGTCCGAGACGACCCGCGTTGTATCTTTGGACAAGGCACTTTATCCCGGTTGCCTACATGGGGGCACGATGACACCGTGTACTAAGGCGTACTGCACGTCGATGATGCACATGTTTCAACCGGTGTAACCCTGCTTGAGCGGAGCTTGAACAGAGTTAGAATGTTGAGGAGCAGACAGTTGCTCGCCGTTACTCGGTGGTTCTCTCCGGGTACTCCGTGACTATTAATTGAAAGCCCCGTAGAATGTAACTAATCCAAAATACGAAAGTTAAAATGGCGGAAATTCACTCTCTTTTCGATACACGAGAGGTTGACAAAAAATACGCCTATAAAGACTGTTTTGCATGATTGTGTTTTGTTTGTTGCATCAATATAATGGGAGCGAGAATGTGCAGTTAAACTACTTAAAATTTGGTTGCGATGTGTTCCAGTTGGATTGATAATAATCATTGATTCCCTAATACTCACATGTTTGTAAACATATCAACCATCTTATAATGATATATTTACACTGGCACTCCCAATATTACATTCGTTTTTCGTTGCCGTCGTGAAAAATCGTGCAGTTTGCTGTCTTGACTAGGTATTTAACACAACGTTGGATTCGATATGGATTAAAATCTTCCTTAAGGTTTGATTTGGTATTCGATTTGAGCCCAAAATTAGGCTTCGCAGGGGCCTAATCGAATCGGCTGCCCGCTTCGTTTCCTCTCAAATCTTTTTTATAGGTATATAACTTGGTATCAGTCATCTTCATTGTCTCACAAAACGTATAGTTCAGATGGAAATTGTACATCAATAATGTTGAAATGAAAGACTTGTGTGTAGCTACATTAACATAAATAACATTTGTACTTATGTCACCAGCAATGCTAATTCCAATATCAGTAGTCCCTATGACTGTTAAATGAAAATTTAAGGTTTCCAAGCAACGTCGACGATGAACTATAATCCTTACAGGGTGATATTCCAAATACATCATCAAGGCATGCCTTCTATGAAGGCATGCATTGATGATGTAATTGGATCATTTTATCAGTCGGGACTTGAGCCATCACAGTAGGAACAAATCAGGTTTATAGCACCCCTGACCCTCATCACTCATATTTAATACACCACTGATTCGATTTGAGGTTCGATTCAATTTTGAATAATAGACATGATTCAATTCGAGATGAATCGAAAATGTGTGATTTGTGGGATCCAATTTCCTTATTGTGAAATTTGCTAAAGAGAGGAATCAGAAGCTTTTAACCCTTTACCCAATGAATCGCCCACATAATATGCAAATTCATCCGTTGAAAAAATATTATATTTCAAAAAATTTCAACAAAACCACATCATGTGACCCCTCATTGGAACTTTTCTAGCTCATTCCAACGAGGGGTCACATGATATGGTTTTGTTGAAATTTTTTGAAAAATTTTTAAAAAAATATTTAAAATAATAAATTTGGATATTGTCTGTTGGGTAAAGGGTTAAAAGACTGATGTTGAAATATCTAACTGCAATTATTTTCCATAATGCAACTAGAAATTTAACCCTTTACCTAATGAATCAGCCGCATCCACCTGCATAATTTATAAATTAAGCAATGAAGAAAAAATAGTTTTTTTTAAGAACAAAACCATAACATATGATCCTGCATTTGGAACGAGCTCACGAAGCTCGTTCCAATGCGGGATCACATGATATGGTTTTGTGGCAATTTTTTGGAATTTTTTTTTAAAATAATTAAAGTAACAAATTTTGATATTGTGTGCATTGGGTAAAGGGTTAACTGACCAGACAGAGCTCATTTAATGTAATATTCATACCTTGTAACCCATGAAGGCCTAATTTTGATGTTGCCAAACTTTCTCAATCAAAAATAGGTACTTGGCATCTTACAGAAGTCTTCCAGGCAATACCCCTGTGAGAACCCTGGCAGTGGACCAGTGCTTTTTTACTGAAGTTAACAACTTCTGATTTAGGCCTAAAAAAGTTAAAAATCTGTTTCTCAGGCCCTCCCACATGGTCCTTTTGGCGTTCGCATGCTTTCTTTTTATATCCAATGCAAACTTAAAAACAATAAAAATTAAATGGTTTATGTCTGATATTTGACCCAAATTAATAGAATTGTTAAATTTGTCCCTGAGTGCAATAAGGCTTTGCAATGCTTTAGCATTGCAAAGCCTTCTTGCACTCAAGGACGAAATACACCACAACCAATGCTATTCTGTAGATTGCGAGACCTGAAACAAACCAACAACATGAACTTTTGATGGCAAAGAAATAATTACAAAAAATAAAATAAAAATATGCCTGCCCACATGCATTTGACAAAAAATGGCCTGAGAAACAGAAGGTCTACTTTGAGGGGGCCTTACTGGTAAAATATGACACAGTAACGATCACCCAGGCTCGAAATCCTCTGGGGTTTCTCGGCAACAAAATTCAGATATTTCTTACATTGAAACTAAGAATGGTTGGCCAGTTGCATCTTTGGTCACATCGTACCTACTTTTATTCCCATAGTATCCGAACAATTTATTGTCCCCCAAGTTGAATCTCTGGTCACATAATGCCAGGGATTTTGTTCTGCATTGTGAGAATGTTTAAACCCATTTTGAATTTTATTGATTTATTATGTCAAATTGGCAGTTTGATATGTGCACACAGACTAGTTTCTGTAAGACTCAGTCTCAACAAGGTTTGCATGATCTTTTAGTCCAAGTAGGCCTGGGGCAGGGGCAGTGTCTTAAAGAGACTACAGACTCTCCAGAATTGCATCATTATCCAGCCTCTTCAAGTTAACAGAGCTATAGAATTTATTTTTTTTGCTTTACTCAATCTAGGGTTGATAATAGTTTAAACAATATTTATTTGTGAAAAGAAGTATGAATACAAAAGCAGTGGTGCAATGAGTAACATGAATAATAATGTCATACAGACTAGACACAAGATGGGATTCGGCAGCAAGCATTTTTGCTTTTATAAGCCGTCTCCGGGTCACAATTTGCAATCTCTGATAGTCATGACAAGGGAGTTGATTTTTATACGCCCGTTTTGAAAAAACGGGTCGTATTATGGTATACCGCTGTCCGTCCGTCTGTCTGTCCGTCCGTCTGGTCAGACATCGTACGATAACTCAAGAACGCTTTGAGAGATTTTCGTGATTTTTGGGTAGGTTGTGTATATCGATGGAGGGAAGATCCCTTTCGTTTAGTGTCACCGTTAGATTAGTCATTCCAGAGTTATGGGACTTTATTACTTAGAAAATTGTTGATTTTTTACACGTCGTACGATAACTCGAGAACACTTTGAGAGATTTTCGTGATTTTTGGGTAAGTGGTGTATATCAATGGAGGGAAGCTCCCTTTCGTTTAGTGTCGCCGTTCGATTAGTCATTCCAGAGTTATGGGACTTTATTACTTAGAAAATTGTTGATTTTTTACACGTTGTACGATAACTTGAGAACGCTTCGAGAGATTTTCACGATTTTAAAAAAATATGGGTTAGGTACACATGTAGACTCATATTTTGTGCTTCTTTCTTTTAATCAACAACGGGTGTATCATGTGCTCATGGCACAGCTGTTTATTGTATATTTGATAATTATAATTCATAGTTTCACCCTGCATTTGATTCAAACAATTTCAATTTCCGATGCATTGTTGGAGAAAGGAGATCAAATAAACAGGAAGACTGTTAGGCCACACAAAGTAGATGTTCTGTTTCTCAGGCCAAGTTTTGTAAAATTGCATGCGGGCGGGCAGGCATTTTTATATTTTATTTTTAGCTCAACTTTGGCAAAGCCAAATTTGAGCTTATGCCATGGCCAATCATCCGTCGTCCGTCTGGCCATCTGTCCGTCTTTCCGTCAACAATTCAATACGGCTCGGGCTAGAGGCCGTATTTATGAACTGATCTTTACGAAACTTCTTGGGTACCTTTGTTATGACCGTGGGACGAGAACGAGTGTTTTGGGGTGGGGTCCGAAATTCAAGATGGCTGCCAGCTGCCATTTTGTACCGACGATGCAGAAATCTGTTTTTTTGCACAGAACTTCCATATGAAAGCGCTGATTTGAATAATTTTTTGTATGAATGTTTAGTACCATGGGATACATCACATATAATATGGCTTTTTTTCTCGTACGTAAATTATGCAAATTAGACTAACTTTGATGTATTTAGTGTTACTTTCAGCACTGTCAGTGCAAATGCCAATACGGCTCGGGCTAGAGGCCGCATTTATGAACCGATCTTTACAAAACTTCTTGGGTACCTTTGGTATCACCGTGGGACGAGAACGAGTGTTTTTGGGTGCGGTCTGAAATTCAAGATGGCCGCTGGCAGCCATTTTGTTCAAAATTAGGGGCAATCAGATTTTTGCGCAGAACTTCCACATGAAAGCTCTGATTTGAATAATTATTTGTGTGAATGTTTAGTACCATGGGATACATCACATATAATACGGGTTTTTTTCTCGTGCAGAAATTATGCAAATTAGATGAACTTTGATTTATTTAGTGCTATTTACACACTGTAAGTGCACATGTCAATACGGCTCGAGCTAGAGGCTGTATTTATCAACCGATCTTCACAAAACTTCTTGGGTACCTTTGTTATCACCTTGAGACGAGAACGAGTGTTTCTGAGTGCGGTCCAAAATTCAAGATTGCTGCCAGTGGCCATTTAGTACCGAAATTAGGTCCAATCAGTTTTTTGTCACAACTTCTATACAGCTCGTATTTATGAACTGATCTTCACGAAACTTCTTGGGTACCTTTGTTTTCACCTTGGGACAGGAATGAGTGTGTTTTGGGGCGCCTTTGTTATCACTGTGCTATGAGAACAAATGTTTTGGGGTTCAGTCAGACCCACTTTGGGACTCACAGATTTCTTTTCTAGTTTAGCATCTGACTGTCACCCACCTTTACAATACTTTACCTATACATTTGTTACAGGCTACGGTCAGTATTTATGTACAGGTTGTTACAATACTTTAAATGTACCTTTGTTATCAGGTCATTACCTAGATGTTTGTCATTGCTGTGTCACATACTATACATGTACATGTCTTGACAAGTTGAGCTACAGTGTCATTGACACTTTCATTGTAATTATTTTTTTGCCATCAGAAGTTCATATTCTTGGTTTATTTTATATTTTAGGCCTCATAATCTACAGTATAGCAAGGGTGGTGGTGTATTTCGTCCCTTGGGTACAACAAAGCTTTGCAATGCTAAAGCATTACAAAGCCTTGTTGCACTCAAGGGACAAATTTTAACAATTTTATTTACTTTTGTAAAATATCAGACATAAACCATTCAATTTTTATTTTTTCAAGTTTGCATTGGTTATAAAAAGAGAGCATGTGGCAGTCGGGAGGGCCTGAGAAACAGGTTTTTAATTTTATTAAGCCTTAACTGGAGGAATTGAGGGGAAGGAATGCCCAGGGGAATTGATAGCAACTCAGTCACATCTAAAGTGAATATTTTTACTTGCCACCAGCAGAGTCGTGAATTTAAATTGAGTATGCACCACATTTTGTTGGGAAGTGAGTTGATGACACATGCTTCTTGATTGAAAGGCAAAGTCCAAATCATTAGATATGACACATATATCGAACACAAGTGGGGAACAAGCTCCCAAGCTCAGAGCTCACTGTGTAAGCCCATTGCAGCTGCGAGGTATAGCAGTAGTATAGTATTTTGAATTACGTAATTTAATAATAATTTAATGGAACCCTGTTAATTGAATAGCCACTTTGCCAATGAAAATTATTCAATTAACAGGAGTATTCAATTAACAGGGATTGTGTCAGTTTCCTATATTCTAGAGATAAACTTTGCATTTATTCTATTATATCTTGTTTGACAGAGCTCCATGAGCTCTGTCAAACAAGATGTAATAGATTAAATGCCTGTAATGGATGTACTGAGGCCAGATTGGTCTATAAATAAAGGAAAACTGGGGTGAGTCAGGGTAATTTCTCGCCAGGTGACAAGATTTTTTATTCAATTAACAGGAGTTTACTCTATAACCTATATTCAATTAACAGGTAAACTTTGTACTGGAGATATAGTAAATGGTTTTGTGTTGAGAAATTATATTCAATTAACAGGGTTATTCAGTTAAGAGATATCCAATTAAGTGGGCTCCACTGTATTACGGGTAACTTTTACATCCCGTAGAGGGCAGGTATAGCCCATAGAAAGGTTTTACACATTTGTATAGATAACCACCTGATAGGCTACGTACATGAGGTGGATCTGATTTATCTGACTAGATCCAAAATAAAGTTCTCATTATCCTGAGACTCTCACAGTATCCTGAGACTTCGCCCCATGTCAGTACAGTGGGGATTCATCATTTGGGTTAGGGGATCATCAATTTTCAGTTGATAAATGGTTCAACTGCAGACAAAATGGGATTGGGAACAGAGCTCATAAACTGGCCTGCTATAAAAATCACCAAACAGCCTTTCATCAGAGTGAAAAAAGAAACTCAAGGATATTCTCACTAGGACTGTCACGATTAATCGATTGTTGATCGGTCACAGCGAAATCGATTAGTATTTTTCGTTGTCGAATAATCGGTAAATTTTATCCCGTTTTAGACGTTTAATAATTAAAAGAAAATTTTATGAAAAAACTATTGTTTCTAAAGGTAAAGAGTTAAGAACATCGAAGTTAAACCCCAAGAAGCCGTTGGAAACATTTGTCTGTCAGGTGCATTCATCAAAGCGTTGATGTTCTGAACTTTTGAACCGTCAGTGTAATAATCAAGACCGGTCGGCAGTTGCGAAGTTCGCAACTGCCGACCGGTCTTGATTATTACACTGGCGGTTCAAAAGTTCAGAACATCAAAGCTTTGAACGTACCTAAAAGAGGATTGTCTTCGTTATTTACCGGAGGTAGGTCAACTGACTTGAACTTCATTTTTTATCAACCGCAGAGAGAGGGAGAGGGGGTGGGGGCATCTAGGTACGATTAATCGATGATCGATTATTTGCAACGATTAATCGATTCCTAAATTAAAAAATCGTGACAGCCCTAATTCTCACTCAATCTCTATTCACTGCCACCACCCCAGAACAGATGCTAGGTACATGTAGTGTTCAACTAATGATCGGAACCTGCCACCACAGTCGGCCGATTGTGGGCAATCTGATGACAATGGCAATGGCTCCTTGAACATCGGTTCAGCCAATTGTTGCTAAGCATGTTGTGATGATTCATAAACCGCATTTTATTTAGTATCTTCTGCACTTGTTCAATTGTTAATGTAAAAAGATGTCAATGATACCATTCAATAAAGTTGAAAATCCGCCACAATGTGTATTCTTAATCTCTCTAGATGCTTCTTTATGGGATATACAAGTTAAATGACATCTAAATCTTACTATTGAACATACTTGCGGCAATCGCCCATTCATACCGGAAAAGTGAAGGTTGCACTCAATTGACTCAGGTCGCAGTAAAAATTACCAATTGCACGCACTTGGGTGGTAAATGTGGCTCTGAGAGCCACGTTTACCACCGAAGTGTGTGCGACTGGTAATTTTACTGGATCTGAGTCAACGGAGTTTAACACTGTGAAATATGTTTTTTCTTTCGACTTATCTAGTAGTGAACGGACTGTAAACACTGTAAATTATGTTCAATTTAATGTAGTTCTTTCTGAGCCTTGACTTGTCCTGTAGTGCACGGTATTACAGTCGGAATCAGAATCGGCCGATTGTGAGCTCAAATAACTAGTAAACGGTCAGTTGCCATTTTTGGTAATCGGTTGAACACTAATGCTAGGTGCTGCTTGTGGTTTGACCCTGATCTGACCCAGGCCTGAAAATAAGCAGTCTGACATTTGCAGAATGAGGTCCCCAGAGGGTGAATTTGATGATGCTATCCCATACAGTGGGCCAGTTATCCTGTGGGTACCTCAGATTGATTCAGATTGAGGTTCAAAGAGGGTGAATTTAGTGATGCTACACTGCTATGCAGGGTAGTATCACTAAATTTACTCTCTGGGGATCTCTTTTTACAGATAACAGTCTGCTTATTTTCTGGCTTGCAGCAGGGTAGCATCACTAAATTCACCCTCTGGTGACCTCATTTTACAGATGACAGTCTGCTTATTTTCTGGCTTGATCTGACCAACTCCTAAGAATCACATTGTAAAATTACACTACATTCACTCACACTCCAACCACATTACCCCAGAACAGCTACAAACATACACATGCAGTCATGCCCGAGTGGATATGGATAGGCGAAAGCGACGATCAGCATAAACTCTGTTCCCCCCCCCCCCCCCCCCCAGCCATACTGAGTCCTTCAGTCGGTTGACCTGCCCTTATTGACTCCCAAGAGATTTATAATTACAGCAACAAACTCTAATCTTTTTTCTTTCTTTTTTCCATTTTGCAATTCTGTACAGCCATAGAGCACCATGTATGAATTTTAAGCTAGTAGATCTTCTGTTTCTCAGGCCATTTTTTTGTAAAATTGCATGCAGGCGGGCGGTTTTTTTTTTGGTTTTTTTTTAATTTTTTTGTAATTATTTCTTTTCCATCAAAAGTTCATTTTCCTGGTTTCTTTAATGTTTTAGGCCTCATAATCTACAGAATATCATGGATGGTGGTGTATTTCGTCCCTTCAGCTTGTTGCACTCAAGGGACAAATTTATCAGTTTTATTAACTTGGGTGAAATATCAGACATAAACCATTTAATTTTTATTTTTTTCAGTTTGGTTAATTATAAAAAGGGGGTATGCGGTGGCCAAAAAGACAATGCAGGTGGCCTGAGAAACAGATTTTTAATTTCTTTGGCCTAATCAGATTAGCTCTCAACTAAAAAACATTAATGATATTAACCCTTGACTCAATGCACATGATATCAAAATATATTATTTTAAATATTTTTTTTTCAAATTTTCTAAAACATTTCAGCAAAACCATATCATATACCCTTTCATTGGAACAAGCTCATTTTAATGAGCTTGTTCCAATGAGGGGTCACGTGATATGGTTTTGTTGAAATTTTTTTAAACAATACTTTTTGGTACGCCCACTTCAAAAACAGTTTTTTTTTTAATCAGTCTCTCCGTCTGTCTGTTAACATTTTTGGTTTCCAACTGATAACACCAGTTTGGATTATTTGATCTCAGCCAAAGTTGGTATGTGTATTACTCAGCGAGTAATACAGGCCAAGTTCGAATATGCATTCCATGCAATTACTTTTACATGAGTTAAAGCCCTTTTTACCTGCGTCGCCAGCGGCAGAGCAGGTCTAGTAACCACTCGACTCTGTCCATCTATCAGTCCATCCATCAGTCCGTCCGTCCATCAGTCCGTCCAAACCACTTTTTCCGTCAAAGTTTTCTTGGCTTCTATGAAAGGGAATGATTTTATATTTGGTCTCCTGCTTCATAATGATGAGTTGTATCGTGTATCTAATTTTCAGATCTGCCATGCAGCCACTTCCTGTTTGCCGATACTTTGCATGCAGCAACGCAGGTCCAGACCCGGTATTGGTCTTGGCTTGTTCGACTTAGAATTTGACCGTTTATTAACATTTTTTGTAGTACAATTCAAAATGGCTAACAGGTGTATTTAGCCATGCTTGGTGGTGCTCTTGTTCAACTTCTCAATTTGTATATTTTTTTTTTTTAAACATAATTTTATTTCTCAAAATAGAAATAGGGTTTGACGAACAGGCGTAGCTTATATCAACGTCTCTCCCAATACATTTCACAAATTACAAAAAATAATAAATGGGTGCAAGTGCATGTGCAATGGAGGGCAACACATAATTCTGATTTCATTGATCACATTTTATGAAACTCTTAACCCTTTACCCAACGAATCGTCCGCATCCGCCTGTGCAATATGCAAATTCAGCAGCTGAAAAAATATTATTTTTCGAAAAATTTTTTGTAGTACAATTCAAAATGACTAACAGGCATATTTAGCCATGCTTGGTGGTACTCTTGTTCTACTTCTCAGTTTGTATATATTTTTTTTTTTAAATAATTTTATTCCTCAAAATAGAAATAGGGTTTGACGAACAGGCATAGCCAATATATACATCTCTCCCAATACATTTCACAAATTACAAAAGATAATAAATGGGTGCAAGTGCGTGTACAATGGAGGGCAACACATAATTCTGATTTCATTAATCACATTTTATGAAACTCTTAACCCTTTACCCAACGAATCGCCCACATCCGTCCGCGTAATATGCAAATTCAGCAGCTGAAAAAATATTGTTTTTCAAAATATTTCTACAAAACCATATCATGTGACCCCTCTTTGGAACGAGCTCATCTAGCTCGTTCCAAAGAGGGGTCACATGATATGGTTTTGTTGAAACTTTGTGAAAAAATTTTAAAAATGATATTTAAAATAATAAATTTTGAAATCGTCTGCGATGGGTAAAAGATTAATTCCATTTACAGCTTGTATATTATTACGCTGACTGATTTGTTAGGTAAAGGGTTAAAAAAAACTTCTTTTTTTTTGTTTCAGTATTGTTAACTCTGGTGCCTACAGAATCATAAACGGGACATGTGCACATGAAGATAAATCATCAAAAACATTATCTGAACTTGATCAGTGTCCAGCCGTAAGAGATATTATTCCATCTTGTAAATATTCTGGCAGCCAAAGATTATCTGCCATGTTGGTGTTCACTCTATCATTTGCTATAACGATAGCATGGATTTCATTATGATAGTGTTATCAAACAGTGATTGTTATTCTTTTCCAAGATTTTGAAGTGCAGGAATTATTTTTGGATGGAAATCATGGATTCGGTGTTCTGTGGTGTAATATTCCTGCAAATTTAAGTAACGAGAACCTAACCCATTTACTAGAGTGATCTAATCTACACATTTGTGTTTTTTTCCGTTCAAATATGAACAGACAACAAAGGGTAACCAGGTCATTACTTGAAAATATTTAGTGCGTTTTCAACGTTTTTTTTTAGCACAATGTGGACCCTACGAGTTTCCAAAATCAAGCCAGTACAGTGGAACCCTGTTAATTGAATAGCCACTTTGCCAGTGAAAATTATTCAATTAACAGGAGTATTCAATTAACAGGGATTGTGTCAGTTTCTTGTATTCTAGAGATAAACTTAGCATTTATTCTATTATATCTTGTTTGACAGAGCTCCATGAGCTCTGTCAAACAAGATGTAATAGATTAAATGCCTGTAATGGATGTACTGAGGCCAGATTGGTCTATAAATAAAGGAAAACTGGGGTGAGTCAGGGTAATTTCTCGCCAGGTGACAAGAATTTCTCGCCAGGTGACAAGATTTTTTATTCAATTAACAGGAGTTTACTCTATAACCTATATTCAATTAACAGGTAAAATTTGTACTGAAGATATAGTAAATGGTTTTGTGTTGAGAAATTATATTCAATTAACAGGGTTATTCAGTTAAGAGATATCCAATTAAGTGGTCTCCACTGTATTTCAAAAAAGATTCATTCCCAACAGTTGGCCATGAGTTGTCCATGCACGGTGCGTGATGATATAATTAAATAACAAAGCCAGCTTCGACGACATAGTATGTTTCATGTTGTTGTCTGCAACACTGCTCACTGACAGTTTGAAAATAAGTTGCTAGGTTACTCACAGTTGGTTCTGATGTAATTATATCTCAATGGCTAGGGAACACGGTGACTCAGTGGTTACAGAATTTGACTTTAACCCTTTACCCAACGAATCGCCCGCATCCGCCCGCGTAATATGCAAATTCAGAAGCTGAAAAAATATTATATTTCGAAAAATTTCAACAAAACCATATCATGTGACCCCCCTCTTTGGAACGAGCTCGTCGAGCTCGTTCCAAAGAGGGGTCACATGATATGGTTTTGTTGAAATGTTTCAAAAAATTTTTTTTAAATATTTAAAATAATAAATTTTGAAATAGTCTGAGTTGGGTGAAGGGTTAAACCGAAAGGTTCATGGTTCGATACCCACCAGGGTTAACTGCATTCTGTCCTGCAGGGCTTGCCTTGAGTCGGGGCTGATCAGCCCAGGCCCCGAGATCAGCCCCGAGGAGCACTTGCTGGGGGCTTTTTTTCAAGCCCCGACATTTTCCACAAAAAAGCACTAACAATAATGGACAAAATGGAAAATCAGCCCCGAAAAGGCCCCGACCTCAATATGTGGGGCACTTTTTTTAGGCCCCGACCATTTTACTCAAGGCGAGCCCTACTTAGGGAAGGCACCTAATCCTGATTGCCCATGTGGGGCAGGGGAGGGTGCATGGTGGCACTGTGTACTAAGGCATACTGCATGGCTATGTGGCACTTGTCTTCAACCAATGCTAACCCTGCTAGTGTGGAGTTATAGTACGTTGGGGAGTCTGACAGTTGCTCGGTGGTTCCCTCCGCTTACTCCAGATTCTACCCTCCTGTAAAACTATCAGACAAGAGGTGTCTCTGGCTGTCTAAAGTGCTGTTAAACCCCAATAAATACATAAATCCTGATGGCTAGCCACTAACACTGCCAGTGCAAAGTCGCATTTCTGTTTGCCACATTAAAATGAAAACTGCATGCAAAAAATTGTGAGATGTGCTCTTTTTGTCACTGCTTTCCAATTGCAGGTGCACTATTGTGTGCAAGTGCAGTTGTGCACCTCAAAATCAAAATTCATTGGTTGGGCAAGTTTCTTATAGGTGTATATACTGGGTATTTGTGGATTCAAGTTAACAACTCTTACCTAACATAGCTTATGTCCTCTCATTGGAATGGTCTCCTATCAAACTTGAGGGTCATAAGCTTTTGTTTGGAAGCCAAAATTTGAAAAAAATATTAAAATTTGAATAGCATTTTTTTTTTTGCTGGATTTGGTCGTTCTCACTGGGTAAACAGGTAAAGAAATTTGCAGAATCTAAATGGATTCTTGCAAGTTTTTTTTTTTTACGGAAATCAACACAAAATTTACAGGAATCCAAAAGAGTGCTGTTTTGGGGGAAAAAATTGAGAACACAAAGTTTGAAAGGTTATATTTTTGTCAATAGTGCTGGCAGGATTTGGCCATTGCATTAGATAAATAGTTAAAGACAGGGCTCTGCGAATCTCATATATTTTTGGGAGGATCGAATCTTTAGAGTGATATCAAAGAAAATCAAATCACAAATTATGCCTCTTTTAAAACTGCCAAAAATTATAACCTTATATGCAATGCCGTGGAGTGGGGGGGGGGGGGGGGGGGGGGGGGGGGGGGGGTGTTCAGGGTAGTAACCCTGATGCCTGGAACTTTGTGGGACCTGGGTTTGGCCCATGAGTCCAGGATTCTTGGGTTAGGCCTCCCATCACGCCAAACTTGACCTGAAACACTGTATTTTAATTTATTTGGTCTGGTACATCCTTTGAAAGGACGTACCAGGCCAAAAAATTATAATACAGGCTTTCAGGCCATGTTTTGGCTAGCCCTCTCCTCAGTGCTCGGACTCCTGTGCCAACAATTAAGAAGGGGGCTGTATCGTGAATGGAGCTCTGCACTTGACCAACAGTTGTAATTTTGGACTGCATGATTCTTTAAGTAATAACTTTTTAAATGAACTTGACGTAATAAAGTTAGCACTTTAAGAATTGTGTAGTCAAAAGCTTTAACTCCAGGTTACTGGATACTCACTAGTGATCTTGGAAATTTGACCATGCTGCTAAAAAATATAATTTTAACGGCCAAAAAATAACGTGATTTTATATACCAAAAGTTGCCAGAATTCTCCATTTAATAAGTGATTTCAAAATTTTATTTGGGGTTCCACCCTCTCCCCACTATTATCGCTTGTGACTTCGGCACTCGTGGCAGATGCCTGCAGTATCGAGACACTTTTGAAGGGGGCTATCACAGAATTAACCCTGGGGCCCAAATTTCCTCTCCCCTGACCTGCTTATATGTACATGGTGTGGTGAACTCAGCCTGTGAAGATGAATGAATAGCCTAGAAATTCCCCACATCATAATGCTCCAGGGTTACCACCATTCCAAACATTCATTTTGCCAAAAAACATGATCATTATCATTGAATATTGATAACAAAGATTTTTGTGCTGTGTATTGATAAGTTGAAATGGGAGGATGGAGAGAGTTTCATATCTTCCTTAAATGATCAACCTATGGTTAGTTTGTTTTTCAATTACAGTTGATTTATAATTTGTAATAATAGCAGATTGTTGAATGCACGGGCAGAAGGACAAATGTAGAATTGCTCCATGCAGTATGCGCTAAGTCACAGACGTTGGAGATGTTTAAGCACTAGAGTTACCAATCCTGGAAATAAGAAATCTGTCGTTTGGAGAATGAGGTCTCCAGGGCATGAATTTGCTGATGATACCTCATACAGGGAGCCAAATTATCCTCTGGGTACCACTTTCTATTTATTCTTGAGACTTCTATTAATATTGAGATTCACAGAGGGTAAATTTTGTGATGCTACCGTGCTGAGCAGGGTCGCATCACCAAATGCACCCTCTAGGGACCTCATTCTGCAGATTCTTTCAGACTTTAGCCCTTTACCTAACATGAAAAGCAGATGACACTTGCAAACAAAATTCTTGAATAACTAATTATTTTCATTTTTTGTTTCAAAAACATAGGTTATGACCCCTCATTGGAATGAGCTCAATGAGCTCATTCCCATGAGGGGTCATAACCTATGTTTTTGACACAAAAAATGAAAAAAAATAATGAAAATTAATTAGTGATTTTTGAGAATAGTGTTGGCAGGTTTTGGCCATTTTGTTGGGTAAAGGGTTAAGGGAAAACATTATTGTTTGAAATTTTGATATTTTAACCCTTTATCCAACGTAACGGCCAAAACCGGCCAGCGCTATTCTCAAAAATCCCCAATTAATATTTTTATACTGTACCAATGACCCAGACTTAGCTGGTGCTAACTCCAACAAAAACCAGGGCCAAACACAAATTTTGCCCCCCAATCCCCAAAATTTGCATCCAAAACAAAAAGAAATCATGTCCTAAAGGACCTCCATAGTACGTCTCTACTGCGCAGTGACGCAGTCGTCCCGAAATTGGCGCCAAATATCATTCTCTGTTTGGCCCTTCATCAGTCAACATCTCACTGATCTTTGTGCTTGTAAATCTCAGTTTAAAGGATGCCAGACACGTAATTTTTGGAGAAAATGTGATTCTAAGGAGGATAGAAGGAGGAGAGGAAAAAAGAAGTGGCAAAAAATAATCAGGGCTGTACTTAAAATTTTTTGTTGAAATTATGTTAAGTTGCCTATTTTCGAGGCATGGGCCTCTTGTTGTCATTCTTGCTAATTGTTGCACTGCTTATTCAATGTTTCCTCTCCCCTAGCCTTCTAAAGTCCCCCCTTGCAATTCTCCCATGCTTTTGGCATATTTTTGAGAAGTTTCATTTCTAAAATTTCCTGGGAGAGTTGCTTGGTTACAGAATGTTTTCTGTTATTTTCCCCATAGTTACGTTTTCACCCATGGGTGTATAACGTTTGTGTTCTGCATCTTCCATCTGATGTTCTGCAGATTCTCCCTGGGAGTCTCTGTTTTGCATCAGATAGAGTGTAATTGATGACTGATTCCGGGCCAGTTTTTCAGTGCCTGGAGTCATGTTTTCTAGTGTGTTTACACTGTTTGTTTTCATGGCAACAGCCTTTTTTGAGGGGGGGCTGTTTGCCTTTGTGGTAGTTTATCTCATTATAAGATACATTTATATTATCCGAAAGTGTCTCATTAATTATTTTATATAAATTTAAAATTTTTGACCACACTTTGCCATCGGATCCATCGGGGCTCAACGTTACTTTTCAGCAACTTGGGCTTCTGTGAAAAAATATTTTTTCAAAATTATTTTGTTTTGCAATTGTTTTTTCATTTATTAATGGATCATGTTATTATGTATCTTTGTGTCAGGGGTTTTTGCGAGTAACTAGGACTTATTGTTGTTCTTTCACAATGAAGGGACATTGTTCAAATTGTAATAGGAAGAAATCTTCCTCTGACTTTCATGATCATTGTATTAATTGTAGTCAGTGTTCTCGCATTAATCCCTGTCCTATATGTGAACATTGGGATGAGAAACATTGGAAACGTGTGTCACGATATGTTGTTTCTGGAGAAAGAGCGATGCCGGCTCTTTCTCCACAAGGTCACTCTACTCTCTCAGTTTCTATTTCAGAGGAACCAGAACAGGGTGATGTTTCCATGTTATCTTCTTCAAGTGTGCGTCCGTCGTCACAAATGAATTCAGAGCTAGCGGCAAAAGTGCTCATGGAGATTAGACAAATGTCGTCCGCTAAGCTCGCCCCCGGTGTAGCGTCCATTCACCGAATGGTTCGGCAGCCGGGTTCGTCCGATGTGGTCCAAGAGGAAATTTTGGGTGATGCGAGCACTATAAACATAATAGATGCACACCCAGTGACGGCGGATAGTAAACGAGAACGGAGGAAGCCTTTTAGTCCGGTTCCTAGCTCGTCCAGGTCCAGCCGGGCCGCGAGCGAGAGAGGCCCCTCTCTCGTACAAACACATCTGGGACCAGATGTTGTGGTACAAATGTGTCTTTGCGGAGCATACGTCCGTCGCTCGGGACGCTCCGTTGTATAAGCAGTCCGCAGAGACTGTTAAGGCTTCCTCTTCTCGTCGGCGCACACGACCGCACCTTGGCTGCGTGACCTCCGATATTTTGCCAGCTTCGCCGATGAAGGATTCTTCGGCGACCAGGTCACACCATCCGGCAGCCAGGGATTCGAGACCGATGGACTCCGGACGTTCGCATAGGAAAAGTATGCGGGAGCCATCTGATGCGGAGCTGCCCTCGGCGAAGCAGCGAAAGACCGCGCCTCCGCAGGTCTCGACGTCGGACATTCTAGTGCAGATAGCACAGCTTATCGCAGCATCCCAGCAGCCGACAGAAACGGTGTCGGATCGAGAATTATCCGACGGCGCTGGGTCGGTACGCTCCGCCGAAGCATCGGGGGCGGACGACCGGGAACATCGGGAGGTCCGACCGGATGGTGAAAGGGATACGGATGAATTGGAGCTATCCCTTTCGGAACAACATAAAGCTGCCGTGGACTTCATCCGGCACTTTCTCCCTCAAGTTGTTCCGTCGGGCCAGACTGCTGCGCTTCCGGACAAGAGAATTATAGCGTCATTGGACTCTGAATTTTTGAGCGGTTCAGGGACATCGCTCCCGAGTTTCCGTCGCAGTCCAATAATGTTGCAAGAACATTTGAATTATTGAACGACGCTATTTTTAAACTTGCTTCCAGGACGGGGAAAGCAGGTTTCTTGTCCGCAAATACTCTCAACCTGCCTTTCATTAATGCAAGGAATAAATTTGACACGGCAGGACAGGGTATACCGAGAGTTCCTCTGCGTATGGACGACGAGGCGGAAGACTTAGAGCTATCATTACCGTCGTCAGCTTCTATTCCAACCGCAGTGTTGGAAACCAGCTATTGCGTCTAACAGAGCCAATTTAGATGCCTTATCTTACGCAGATCACCTTACTAAGGCGTTATCACTGCGCCATCAAGGGGAAGAGTTTCAGATATACAATCCTCTTTAAGACTTCTTTCAAGGGCAGTAGCTTATTCCACGTGTAACTCGCCCTTTCAGTGGCAAATTCTGGAGTTGGTTAGACGTGACGCAGCCCTGGCTACATCCACACTAGTGGAATTCTAAGGTGAAGAACTCTCTTAGAGTCGCTTCGGTCTCAGGAGAACTCTCTTTGACGGCAAGCTTTCCGCTATTTATGATATATTAAAAAGAAAGCTAATGATTCTCTGTTGTTCAGATCCGCTCCTAAAAGGTCGGATACAACAGACACGAATAAGGCGGGCACTTCTGGGTCTAATGCGCCCAAGAGAGGTTCCTATAGAGGTTCCGGTGCGTCCTCTTGGTCTTATTCGAGAGACCGTCAGGATAGCGACTCTCGTTCGGACGTCCTTCAGGCCAGGGACATCGGTCGGACGCCCCGAGGTCGACGAGACGAGGTGCGGGTCGTGGAAGACGTGGTTTCTCCTACCGCAGGCCTCGCAGATCCAGGAGGTGATGGCTTAAACCTCTATCGCGTTCCGGTTGGCGGAAGGTTGTCGAGTTTTCACAAGAGTGGGCGTCGATTACGGACGACCCGTGGGTGAGAGGAGTGACTTCGGAAGGTCTAAAGATATCCTTCAAACGAAAGCCTCCATTAACTCGAAGTCCAAAGTGGACTCATCTTCCGTCAAATCCACAAGAAAAGAGACGCTCTGTTAATCACTCTGCAGTCTCTTTTAATGAAGAACGCGGTAGAGGTCGTAGAAAACCAGGAATCGCTGGGATTCTACAGCCATCTGTTTCTGGTTCCGAAACCAGACGGCTCGTTCCGTCCAGTCATAGATTTGAGCTGGATAAACAAGCTGATCGTGGCTCCGAAGTTTTATATGGAGACGATTCGATCGGTCAGAGCGAGTATTCGGGTGAACGATTATGCAACGAGCATAGATCTCAAAGATGCGTACTTTCACGTCATGGTACATCCGACATTCCGAAAGTATCTACGCTTCGCAGTCCTAGGAGTGGTGTATCAGTTCCGGGCCATGTGCTTCGGATTGAATCTAGCACCCTGGGCTTTCACTCGGGTAATGAACTCGGTAATGATCTACTTCCGAGCTCATTCGTCTGCGGTAACGTCGGCCTACCTGGACGACATTCTTCAGAGGTACGGCAACGAGTTAACGCTTCAGAACGATGTTCAGAATCTTCTTCTATTGCTCCGACGTCTCGGTTTCATAGTAAACGAGGAGAAGTCGGATCTGGTGCCGTCCAAGTCATTCACTCATCTGGGAATGAGCTTCGAGACGCACAACAATCTCGTTCGTCTGCCGTTAACCAGAGCGAAATTAGTCAGTTGTTACGCTCGCTATTGTCTGAATGCAGACAAAGTCACGGCGAGAGAATTTATGAGACTGATAGGTCTGTGCGGAGCCGCCGCGGATCTCATTCCGATGGGACGGCTACGCACACGTCCTCTTCAAATTTTCCTGACTCAGAATTGGAGTGTGAAAATTCATTCGCTCGATGTAGATGTTCTCTTGTCAGATCAAGTGAAACAAGAGATTCAGACTTGGGCAAACATTCAGTGGTTAACTCAAGGAGTTCCGCTGCAGTTGCCGGATCCGAGTTTTACCATTATGACGGATGCCAGTCAAACAGGTTGGGGTGCATCATTAATCCCAACGGATTCGAGATGCCAGGGTCTTTGGGATCTGCAATTCCTGTGCAAGCACATAAACATCAAGGAAATGATGTCAATTTGGCTTGCGTTACGTCACTGGATGGACATTATTCACGATGCTCATGTCCAAATCCTATCCGACAATACGACAGTAGTGGCGTATATACGGAATCAGGGAGGCACTCATTCAGTTCCGTTGTTCAATCTAACGGAAAGAATCCTTCTGTTTGCGTTGGAACATCACGTTCTTCTTTCGGTCCGTCACATACCGGGTCGTCTGAATGTGCTAGCAGACTCCCTTTCACGAAAGGGTCGCTTGTTGCCGTCGGAGTGGACTCTCAACAAACAAGTATTCAATCAGATTTGCTACCAATGGGAACGGCCAATGATAGACTTATTTGCGACACATCTCAACAATCAGTTGCAGACGTATGTGTCCCCGTGTCCGGATCCAAGAGCATTTGCAGTAGACGCTCTGTCGATCCCTTGGGACGGAATGATAGGATATGCGTATCCTCCAGCGCCGTTAATTCAACAAGTATTGCTAAAGATAAAACAATCTCAATGCAAGATTCTGTTGGTAGCATCTCTGTCGCCACAGAGACCGTGGATAAATCTACTCAGGTGTCTGTTGTGGGACCTACCGCGGAAGCTTCCTCCACGAGAGGATCTTCTTTCGCAGGGGAAATCGCGCCAACTCCATCACAACCCGCAAGGTCTCAACCTTCACGTTTTTCCGTTGTGCGGTCCTTCTTGCATGGCAAGCACTTTACAGGACGAGCAGTGGACGCGATTTCTAACTGTAGGAGGACCTCCTCTTCGCTAAACTATGCGGCTAAGTGGAAGGTTTTCCGTCGTTGGTGTAGGGATCATTCTGTAGATATATTTGATCCCTCTATACCAGACATTGCAAACTTTCTAGTATACTTGTTTGACGAAATCAAACTGCAGCCTGTTACTATAAAGGGTTATAGATCTATGTTATCTGATACCTATGCACATCATGATAGTTTACAAATTGGATCTAATGTCTCTTTATCGAAATTGGTTAGAAACTTTTCGATAAATAAACCCAGAACTCTTAGATTAATTCCTAAGTGGAATTTAGCTTGGGTTCTCCTTAAATTGAAGGAAAAGCCATTTGAACCTCTTGGGACAGTAGATTTCAAATTCTTATCTTATAAGACAGCTTTTCTCTTAGCTTTCTCTTCTGCCAGAAGAGTCAGTGAGCTTCATGCACTATCGGTGGATGATTCTCATTATCGTAGTGTTGGGAACACTATCACCTTCACTACTAATGTGGGTTTTTTAGCTAAGAATCAGGCTCCTAATAAATATCCGGAACCTATTGTTATTAAGGCTCTTCCGTCTTCAGACGGGCGTAGGCCTTTACTCTGTCCTGTTAGAGCACTACGTATCTATAAACAGAGATCTCAGTTCATCAGAAAGGGACGGAAACGTTTCTTTCTGTCTTTGATGCCTAATAGAAAGGACATTTCAGTCCATTCTATTGCTAGATGGATTCAGTTAACTATCCGTACTGCGTATGAAGATTTATCTTCTTCTCAGCAGTCTGTGCTTAAGATTTCTGCTCATGAAGTAAGAGCTCTTTCTACTTCCTGGGCTTATGCTAATAGTGTTGCTATTACAGATTTAATGAAGGCTGCTTATTGGTCTCAGCCATCCACATTTACTAATTTTTATCTCAGAAATATTGAGTCCATTTCTGGAGACCTGCATTGTTTAGGTCCGTTATCTGTTGCTCAGAATGTCGTCCACTAAACAGTTGCAACTATAGTTATGCAGGCTTTCTGTTCCGGCAGTGACTCCGTCCGGCTGCCCTCTTCACTCTGGGCTATTTGACCCAGGGCAAGGGGAAGGGGGGGGGGGGGGGGGGGGGGGGGGGGCGGGTGTTCCCTTAGGTCACCTGCTTTATAGTGAAAAGCAAGGGAATGCCTCCTCCAAGACAGTATTTCTGAGTCGTTTCCGGGATGGTTTTAAAGTGTAATATTAATGTTTAATTTCATTCATGTCTTATTTTTAAAGTGTAGCTCGGTGTGAAGCATTTGTATATGTCAAGTGTCAAACGGGCTTTAATATACAATACTCGGACACTTTTAAATGATTATAAAGAGTCTCAATTCTCTGGACTACTTTATTTATTGGCTTGCTTTAAAAATAATTAGTATAAGGGTTATACTGGATGTTAATAGAGAACATGAATGTTATTGTGCTCAATTATTAAGGGTAGTGTATCTTTCTAATTTAATATTAAATAAGAAAGATACATGTAAAGCCTAATACTCCTTTTCTCCTTAAGGGGTTACCTCTTTATTATATAATTGAGCTTATTGGATTTTCCTCTATGTCCTAGGCCCTCCAGCCTGTTTACTATTCAGCTAAGTCTGGGTCATTGGTACAGTATAAAAATGTTAAAAAATTTATAGTAATTTATATATTTTTTATACTTACCAATGACCCAGACGGGGATGGCCCTCCCTGAGTTGGGAACTCTTGCCTCCCCGCTGAGTACATCGCGCTGACCAGGCACTGCCAGTAAGAATGATATTTGGCGCCAATTTCGGGACGACTGCGTCACTGCGCATGCGCAGTAGAGACGTACTATGGAGGTCCTTTAGGACATGATTTCTTTTTGTTTTGGATGCAAATTTTGGGGATTGGGGGGCAAAATTTGTGTTTGGCCCTGGTTTTTGTTGGAGTTAGCACCAGCTAAGTCTGGGTCATTGGTAAGTATAAAAAATATATAAATTACTATAAATTTTTTAACTTTCATTATTTTTTTCATTTTTTGTCTCAAAAACATAGGTTATGACCCCTCGTTGGAACGAGCTCGTCGAGCTCATTCCAACGAGGGGTCATAACCTATGTTTTTGAGACAAAAAATGAAAAAAATCAGTTATTCAATAATTATTTTTGCAAGTGTCGTCTGCTTTTCATGTTAGGTAAAGGGTTAACATCAGTGTGCCTAAAACAAAGCATGTATATGAACTTCTAATGGCAAAGAAACAATAATTATAAAAATAAATATTAAAATTGAAAAAAAACAGTACGGCTGCCATGGACTGGTCACTTTCCACGGGTGGTCAATATTTCCACAGACCCAATAATAATAGATTCCAAACAATAATTATAGAAATAATCAAAAATTTAATTAATGATGCGCCGAGTAGAACCAAGCATTTTTACAAAAAATAGCATGGGAAAAAGATATCTATTTTGTGTGGCATAACCAGGAATAACTAGAAATTTTCATTTATTTCCCCAAAACTAAGCCTCCTGATCCATTATTAGAATGAGGAGGACGTTCTCATTGAATTCCAACGAGGGGTCATAAGCTATATGTTTGAGATGAAAATTTTTTTTTTTAAATATTTGAATGAATGTGATATTTGTGAATATTACAAGCTGGTTTTCGCAATTAGACTAGAAAAAGGGCTAAATCAGAATTTAAAAAATGTTTTGATGGATGTGCATTATGAGGGATGTGCAATACAGAATTTAAGATTTCATTACAATATTTTGATCACGATTAGCCATTGTGCAGAAATATGTAAATAAATAAATAAATAAAATATTACAATATTTAAAGGTATGTTGTGTTACGGGGGTTAACCCTTTACCCAACGAATCGGCCACATCCACTGTGTAATATGCAAATTCAGCAGCTGAAAAAATATTATTTTTCTAAAACTTTCAATAAAACCATATCATGTGACTCCTGTTTGGAATGAGCTCATCGAGCTCATTTGAATGAGAGGTCACATTATATATTTTGGTTGAAGTTTTTGGAAAAGTTTTAAAAATTGATATTTAAAATAATACATTTTGATATCGTCTTCATTGGGTAAAGGGTTAACCCTTTACCCAACGTAACGGCCAAAACCGGCCAGCGCTATTCTCAAAAATCGCCAATTAATTTTCATTATTTTTTCATTTTTTGTCTCAAAAACATAGGTTATGACCCCTCATTGGAACGAGCTCGTCGAGCTCGTTCCAATGAGGGGTCATAACCTATGTTTTTGAGACAAAAAATGAAAAAAATTAGTTATTCAAGATTTTTTTTTGCAAGTGTCGTCTGCTTTTCATGTTAGGTAAAGGGTTAAATATACATGTAATACACATGTACGAACAGTGATTCCTATTTACAGAATCTGTCATTTGATCAAATGTATCCATTTGATTCATATTTCTGTATTATTGTTTTTAATTTATTATTTACTCAGGATATCGATACATGTACATATTTGCATCTTAATTTTCATTCATTTGATATTAATGTTACTTTTTGTATATAATCTTTTAGTAGGTTTGGAAATATCGTTGACCTTTTTTCAAGTCCAGGTGAAGTTGAAATCTTGTTTGTCAAGTTTTGATGTATGAAATTTTTCACTGCTCAATTTTTCTGTTTTTTTTTTTGTTTTTTTTTCTCTTGATTATTGCTCTCAATGTTGGAAAACAAGGCCAGTGATATAAATTAGCTAATTATTTTTTTTTCCTTTTTTTTCAAAACCATAGCATATGACCCTTTATTGAAATTATTTCATCTATCTCATTCCATTGAGGGTTAAAAAAATAGGAACCTGTGGTTTGGAAGAAAAGAGTGAAGGAACAAAATTTGAGCAGCAGTTTTTTTATGTAAACCATGTGAAGGTCTTTGTAATCTAATAGAAATTCCAAAGGAAAGGTTATTCATTTTATCAGTGATCGCCCATCAATTACATATACAATTTTCTTGTACGCTAAACGATAGATTATCGAAAAAATTGCTGAAAGATAGAAATTGTATCCCTTACTGTGAAGATATAGAAATTTTCACTTTCACTGTCTCATTCAAAATGGTGGCTTTCAAAGCATTACATCAAGGTGAATACAAGTCAAATTATCACTGGAAATGATCAATTTATTCTAAAAATGTTTAATGAAAAGAAAATCTAGTGTTTTTGAGTGGATAGCGATCATTTTCAGCAATAATTCAACACATATTCACAGTGAATTGATGCATGAAACTCGCCAGCTGAATCAGATCGCAAGATGCTACCTGTTCTGAGTATCGATCAAATCACTTCCGTGTATCAATGTGCATCAACTATTTAATTTCATGCATCAATTCAAGGTTGTAATGAGTGGAATTAATGAGGGAATGATCAGATTTTATAAAAAGCGTGTAATAAAAAGAAAATCTAGTGTTTTTGAGTGGATACCGAAAATTATCTTGCTTATGACGAGACAAATGGTTATTTTCGCTCGCAGCAAAATAAACGTTAGTCTCGATCACTCATGAGATAATTTTCGGTATCCACTCAAAACCCTAGATAACCTCTCTATTATCATTTAATAGCACAGTCTCTAGTATATTGACCCTTTACCTAACGAATCGCCCACATCCACCCACGTAATATGCATATTGAGCAGTTGAAAGAATTAAATTTTTCAAAATATTTCAACAAAACCATATCATGTGACCCCCTCATTGGAACGAGCTCATTGAGCTCGTTACATTGAGGGGTCACATGATATGGTTTTGTTGAAATTTTTTGAAAAATTGGAAAAAATTATATTTAAAATAATAAATTTTGATATCGTCTGCGTTGGGTAAAGGGTTAACAAAAGTTTAGTGAAACGGTAAAACTATGTAACATCCAACAAGTCACTTCACATCACTTGTCAGGCCCTGGGCATTAACGAAATGGGTTTCCCCATTAGTGTCAGTTGCCCGACATGTCAGGTAACTCAACAGACTTCCATCATCAATTACACTTTTATTCCATTTGAAATTATGAACAGAAAGTAGAGAGTTCATTAACCCGTAGCACTCTGGTAATGCAACAGAATTTTCTCCAGTCACTCACGTTTTTCTCTTCTCTAACTATGAATTTAACCAATTATATCTTGTTTGACAGAGCTCCCTGAGCTCTGTCAAACAAAGTATATTTGGTTAAATATTAAACAGATTATGGGAAATATTTGCTGCTGAAAACTTTGCCATTTTGACATCAGAGTGCAGAGGGTTAACCAGTGTAAGACTCCACATCATCACAAATAGGTCTGAGGTGATGAGGAATCTTGCAGAGACGAAGATTTGTGTAAATCTTCAGTCTTCCGAATAGATATTTGAGAACTTAAAATAAAATTTATTAATAATTAATTTAGGGCAGCACGATATTCAAAACTGAATACCGGTATTCAAAAAAATACCGTGGTATACTGGTACATCGAAAACTGCTCACATATATGAACATAGGTACCACAATCGAGACTTGAGGCATCACAGTCGGAACGAATCAGTCAGTATGCCTTGATGATGTGCTTCGAAAAATATTTACCCAACGCAGACGATATCAAAATTTATTATTTTAAAAATTAGTTTATCAGATTTTCCCCCAAATTCTACAAAACAATATCATGTGACCCATCATTGGAATGAGCTCAATGAGCTCATTCCAATGAGGGGTCAAATGATATAATTTTGTTGAAATTTTTGAAAATTATTTTTTTAACTGCTGAACTTGTATATTACGTGGGCACATGATTCCTTGGGTAATGGGATAATATTATTCATTCGGGGCTACAGTTAAAAAACTCAAGACATCTTGATTATTTAAATTGTGGGTAAATGAATAATGACGATAAACCGATATATTTGTAATTACACCGGTATTCAATCAATATTGGTTTGAATATCGGTGTATATCGGTTTATCGATATACCGTGCAGCCCTAAATTAATTATAATTGTCAATCCATTGTGCTCTAACTTCATGTTAATACTAATTTACACAGTCTGTAAGGGGTAAACATAAACTTGAAACAAAGATTTAAAGCGTAGGCAGTCGCTTATGTTTATTTTTAGTCATTAGTGCCCGTGGACTGGCTAGCACGCACTGACATTCTGCGAGTGACGTCATTTCATCTTTCTGGAAATCTGTTTACATTTTCCCAGCAAATTTATCTTTCATTGGTGTTCATAGAGATAAATATAAAGTGTTCTGCCTTAACCCTTTACCCAACGCAGACAATATCAAAATTTATTATTTTAAATGTCCTTTTTTTTAATTTTTCAAAAAATTTCAACAAAACCATATCCTGTGATCCCTCCTTGGAACGAGCTCGATGAGCTCGTTCTAACGAGGGGTCACATGATATGGTTTTGTTGAATTTTTTTGAAAAATAATATTCTTTCAACTGCTGAATTTGCATATTACGCGGGAGGATATGGCAGATTCGTTGGGTAAAGGGTTAAATTGCTCGGTAAATGGTGTTTCACATTGATTAGTTTCACGAAATAATATCAATCCAAAAGGGTAAAAAATCGTTCTTATTATTTCTAAGTATTGATAATAATAATAATAACATGATTTTTTTCAGGCAACATTCGCCTCCATTACAGGACCTCCATCTGTGATTAGCAGCCCCACACCCATTAGCGACCCGAAGTTAGCAGTTCGGGTTGCTATTGACTGCTGGATTGCTAATCACAGATGGCAGTCCAGTAATGGAGCCCAACCAGGCATATCAACCAGTACCTGTACTCGTACCGGTACTGCCAGTTCCCTCATGCTCCAGCTAGTACCGTTACTGAAGCGTTTGTCCCGCCGGTACCGGGAGAAAATTATTTTATACGGAAATACCTAAGTGAACGAGGATAAACAGACTGATAATCGTGAATGGCACACTTGCACAACATACTTTCAACTTATTTGTGAATAAACATATCAGAACACTCTAAAGGTGCATGTTCTGTCTGCACAGCGGCTTCGATAAGGTCGACCATTTTGATTTTTCAATCATGGCATCAAAGACAATGAAAGCGCCGTAATCATTTACTTCAAAGAAATTATTTTGTGGTGATATCAAATTAATCATAAAGCACGATTTTTGTGCTTTATAATTACTTTAACTCCCTTCACTCGGATGTGAAAATATCCAAATTTCAAGTAGCCATATTTCCCATAATGCAGCTGGGAATTTAACCAATTCAGTCTTGTTTGACAGAGCTCAATGAGCTCTGTCAAACAAGATTGAATTGGTTAAATTCTAGTTGCATTATGGGAAAAATTTGCACCCTGAACTTTACATATTTTGACATCAGTGTGCAGGGGGTTAATGTCGCCACAGAATAATTGTACGATGCCATGTTTGTCTTTGCGATCTTGGGGAATGGGTCGGTTTAAATGTAAATTTCTCCCATCTGATTGATATATGTCACCCAATTGTTGATTTGTACCGGTTTCGGTGGGACAGGCTCTGTCCCATCCTGGTTATGTTGGTATCGGCAGTACTTTGACATGCCTGAGCCCAATGCAATTGGAAATTCAACAAATTCATCAATTTCAGTAGAATGACACAGTTATGATTTAGTCTTTATTCTCAACAATCTATATTTGCTGGGTAACAGATCAAAAGAGAATAAGTGATACAGTAGAATCCTCTTAATTGAATATCCATTTTGCCAGTGAAAATTATTCAGTTAACAGGAGTATAGAATTAACAGGGATTTGGTCAGTTTCTTGTGTTCTGGAGGTAAACTGAGCATTTATTCTATTATATCTTGTTTGACAGAGCTCATAGAGCTCTGTCAAACAAGATATAATAGAATAAATGCCTGTATTAGATGTAGTGGGGCCAAAAAGGTTGATAAATAAGGGGAATTTGGTGAGTGTCACAGTAATTTTTTTCGACATATTACCAAAATTTATATACAATTAACAGGAGTTTACTCTACAACCCATATGCAATTAACAGATCAAATTTGTACTGAAGGTATGGTAAATGGTTTTGTGTTTGAAAATTATATTCAATTAACAGGGATATACAATTAAAAGATATCCAATTAAGTGGGCTCCACAGTAATAATATAAATAACTTGACTTTGTTGTGTGTTACGATTCTATTAGTGACCCTCCAGATGCGATTAACAGCCTCCGTCTTTTTAGCAGCCCTCGACTTCATCCTGAGCCTCTCCTAAGACCTTGGGCTGTTAATCATTTTTGTTGTGCCACTACTGAACTGTCACACCCTTGAAAATCATGTTATTCTTATATTAACATTGCCCAAAATGTTTTAACCCTTTGTCCAATGCATGAGATATCAAACTGTATTATTTTAATTTTTTAAAAATCTTTTCCAAAAAATTTAAAAAAAACCCATATCATGTGACCCATCATTGGAACGAACTCAACAGGCTCGTTCCAGTGAGAGGATCTTGAGATATGGGTTTTGTTGAAATTTTTTTTTCAAAAATATATTTTTTTTCAGCTGCTTTCAACTGCTTAATTTGTCAATTATGTGGGTGAATGCGGCCAATTTGTTAGGTAAAGGGCTACTGTCATTATCTTTTGAAGAAAGAGATCTCCACTGAGGTGTACCTTGCTTTGTGGATGAAATGCTGTAATGTAAAATACTAATGGGAAGGACTCTCAACTGCCTTTTCCATCACTTTGTCACTTAACTCTTAAACAGCTGAGTAATTTTAATATATTTTTCAGAAAATCTAGTCATGGCTGCTGTAAAGATTTAATGAAAAATTCATGAAAATTTGACTTGAGAAGAGCAATTTTGTTAACCCTTTCCACACTGGTGGTATCTTCCATGCCAGTTAAATGACAGAAATTGGAAGAGTCCATATCCATTATTTGGGGGTAGAGCAATTAATATTTTCAGCGTGCAACCTTCAGGCTGCACGTTGAAAATATTAATTGTTCTACCACACACGTTCACTTATTACCCATCCTCCTTAATGAAATTATGACGTATTGTGTTCCTGGACCAAAAAAGCGGCCTCTCGTGTTGAAAGAGTTAAATATCCTCAAATATTACTTACTTAATGGCAAGACTTTTCCTCACCTGGGCAGGAATATATGCCAGCAGCATGCAAGAGTTAGGTAATGGCCTGTCAGTAGTTTAATGAAATAAAGTCCAGACATTACTTTGGATTGAGAAATGGCATTGTGTTAAAGGGACAATAAACTGCTAATTTCCAAAAACAATATCAACTCTCGGATTTGGCGTGTATGTGAAAGAGGATGTTAAAAAAACACTTCATGCAGAGTAGTTGGCAACACAAGCAACACAAAATTACTTAAATCTCTCATTATAAAACTTTCATGCAAATGAATTTTCAGAAGATACAAAATTGGGAAGATATAAACAATGTTGCCTGAAATAATTGGATGTAAACAACTGTGTGTTGTCATTTTGGAAATAGTTTCATACCTCAGCTGCATTCTGAATATGAACGACGAGCATTATTTTAGCAATAACTGGACATTATCAGATCAAAAACTTTGTAGTATTTCAAAAGAAGCGTAGTTATGATTCCAATGAAACCCACAGAATGAGTATCAACAGTGAAAACATAGGTTACGTAGAAGCATTTGTTATAAATAGAAATAAGTGTATATAAACTTATTAAGCCTATGTGGGGGCAAGGTGGCTCAGTGGGTAGAGATGCAGGCTGCAAGCCGCGAGGTCCTCGGTTGGAATCCCACCTATGGCAACTGCATTGTGTCCTTGGGCAAGACACTTCACCCCATTTCCTATGTGGGGGCACAGTGGCATTGTGTATTGAGGCGTACTGCACATCAATGCTAACCCTGCTTGTGGGGAGTTAGAATGTTGGGTAACTGACAGTTGCTTGCCATTGCTCAGTGGTTCTCTCTGGGTACTCCGGCTTCCTCCACCCGTAAAACTGTCGCAGTCATGATTAGCCATTGTGCAGTGGCCTTAAACACCAATGAATAAATAATAAATACAAACTTTTCTACGAGAGCGAATTTCAACAAATATAGAAAATGACATTGCACTTTGCACCGTTCCAGAAATTTCCGTGAGTGATCAGGTAACAAGATTGGGATGAAAAACTGGAGCATAGTTTTTCGATAAATGTAATAAGTTGTTGCCTCCTTGTTCATTTACTTAACCCTTTACCGAACGAATCGCCCGCATCCGCCCACGTAATATGCAAATTCAGCAGCTGAAAAAATATTATATTTTTATACTGTACCAATGACCCAGACTTAGCTGCTGGTGCTAACTCCACAAAAACCAGGGCCAAACACAAATTTTGCCCCCCAATCCCCAAAATTTGCATCCAAAACAAAAAGAAATCATGTCCTAAAGGACCTCCATAGTACGACTCTACTGCGCATGCGCAGTGACGCAGTCGTCCCGAAATTGGCGCCAAATATCATTCTCTGTTTGGCCCTTCATCAGTCAACATCTCACTGATCTTTGTGCTTGTAAATCTCAGTTTAAAGGATGCCAGACACGTAATTCTTGGAGAAAATGTGATTCTAAGGAGGATAGAAGGAGGAGAGGAAAAAAGAAGTGGCAAAAAATAATCAGGGCTGTACTTAAAATTTTTTGTTGAAATTATGTTAAGTTGCCTATTTTCGAGGCAAACGCCTCTTGTTGTCATTCTTGCTAATTGTTGCACTGCTTATTCAGTGTTTCCTCTCCCCTAACCTTCTAAAGTCCCCCCTTGCAATTCTCCCATGCTTTTGGCATATTTTTGAGAAGTTTCATTTCTAAAAATTCCCTGGGAGAGTTGCTTGGTTACAGAATGTTTTCTGTTATTTTCCCCATAGTTACGTTTTCACCCATGGGTGTATAACGTTTGTGTTCTGCATCTTCCATCTGATGTTCTGCAGATTCTCCCCTGGGAGTCTCTGTTTTGCATCAGATAGAGTGTAATTGATGACTGATTCCGGGCCAGTTTTTTCAGTGCCTGGAGTCATGTTTTCTACTGTGTTTACACTGTTTGTTTTCATTGGCAACAGCCTTTTTTGAGGGGGGCTGTTTGCCTTTGTGGTAGTTTATCTCATTATAAGATACATTTATATTATCCGAAAGTGTCTCATTAATTATTTTATATAATTTTAAATTTTTTGACCACACTTTGCCATCGGATCCATCGGGGCTCAACGTTACTTTTCAGCAACTTGGGCTTCTCTGAAAAAATATTTTTTCAAAATTATTTTGTTTTGCAATTGTTTTTTCATTTATTAATGGATCATGTTATTATGTATCTTTGTGTCAGGGGTTTTTGCGAGTAACTAGGACTTATTGTTGTTCTTTCACAATGAAGGGACTTTGTTCAAATTGTAATAGGAAGAAATCTTCCTCTGACTTTCATGATTATTGCATTAATTGTAGTCAGTGTTCTCGCATTAATCCCTGTCCTGTATGTGAACATTGGGATGAGAAACATTGGAAACGTGTGTCACGATATGTTGTTTCTGGAGAAAGAGCGATGCCGGCTCTTTCTCCACAAGGTCACTCTACTCTCTCAGTTTCTATTTCAGAGGAACCAGAACAGGGTGATGTTTCCATGTTATCTTCTTCAAGTGTGCGTCCGTCGTCACAAATAAATACAGAGCTAGCGGCAAAAGTGCTCATGGAGATTAGACAAATGTCGTCCGCTAGCTCGCCCGGTGTAGCGTCCATTCACCGAATGGTTCGGCAGCCGGGTTCATCCGATGCGGTCCAAGAGGAAATTTTGGGTGATGCGAGCACTATAAAAATAATAGATGCACACCCAGTGACGGCGGATAGTGAACGAGAACGGAGGAAGCCTTTTAGTCCGGTTCCTAGCTCGTCCAGGTCCAGCCGGGCCGCGAGCGAGAGAGGCCCCTCTCTCGTACAACAACATCTGGGACCAGATGTTGTGGTACAAAATGTGTCTTTAGCGGAGCATACGTCCGTCGCTCGGGACGCTCCGTTGTATAAGCAGTCCGCAGAGACTGTTAAGGCTTCCTCTTCTCGTCGGCGCACACGACCGCACCTTGGCTGCGTGACCTCCGATATTTTGCCAGCTTCGCCGATGAAGGATTCTTCGGCGACCAGGTCACACCATCCGGCAGCCAGGGATTCGAGACCGATGGACTCCGGACGTTCGCATAGGAAAAGTATGCGGGAGCCATCTGATGCGGAGCTGCCCTCGGCGAAGCAGCGAAAGACCGCTCCTCCGCAGGTCTCGACGTCGGACATTCTAGTGCAGATAGCACAGCTTATCGCAGCATCCCAGCAGCCGACAGAAACGGTGTCGGATCGAGAATTATCCGACGGCGCTGGGTCGGTACGCTCCGCCGAAGCATCGGGGGCGGACGACCGGGAACATCGGGAGGTCCGACCGGATGGTGAAAGGGATACGGATGAATTGGAGCTATCCCTTTCGGAACAACACAAAGCTGCCGTGGACTTCATCCGGCACTTTCTTCCTCAAGTTGTTCCGTCGGGCCAGACTGCTGCGCTTCCGGACAGGAGAATTATAGCGTCATTGGACTCTGATTTTTTCGAGCGGTTCAGGGACATCGCTCCCGAGTTTCCGTCGCAGTCCAATAATGTTGCAAGAACATTTGAATTATTGAATGACGCTATTTTTAAACTTGCTTCCAGGACGGGGAAAGCAGGCTTCTTGTCCGCAAATACTCTCAACCTGCCTTTCATTAATGCAAGGAATAAATTCGACACGGCAGGTCAGGGTATACCGAGAGTTCCTCTGCGTATGGACGACGAGGCGGAAGACTTAGAGCTATCATTACCGTCGTCAGCTTCTATTCCAACCGCAGTGTTGGAAACAGCTATTGCGTCTAACAGAGCCAATTTAGATGCCTTATCTTACGCAGATCACCTTACTAAGGCGTTATCACTGCGTCTTCAAGGGGAAGAGTTTCAGGATATACAATCCTCCTTAAGACTTCTTTCAAGGGCAGTAGCTTATTCCACGTGTAACTCCGCCCTTTCAGTGGCAAATCTGGAGTTGGTTAGACGTGACGCAGCCCTGTCTACATCCACACTAGTGGATTCTAAGGTGAAGAACTCTCTTAGAGTCGCTTCGGTCTCAGGAGATCTTCTCTTTGACGGCAAGCTTTCCGCTATTTATGATAATATTAAAAAGAAAGCTAGTGATTCTCTGTTGTTTAGATCCGCTCCTAAAAGGTCGGATACAACAGACACGAATAAGGCGTGCACTTCTGGGTCTTATCCGCCCAAGAGAGGTTCCTATAGAGGTTCCGGTGCGTCCTCTAGCTCTTATTCGAGAGACCGTCAGGATAGTGACTCTCGTTCGGAACGTCCTTCAGGCCGGGACAATCGGTCGGACGCCCCAAGGTCGACGAGGCGAGGTGCGGGTCGTGGAAGACGTGGTTTCTCCTACCGCAGGCCTCGCAGATCCAGGAGGTGATGGCTTAAACCTCTATCGCGTTCCGGTTGGCGGAAGGTTGTCGAGTTTTTCTCAAGAGTGGGCGTCGATTACGGACGACCCGTGGGTGAGAGGAGTGACTTCGGAAGGTCTAAAGATATCCTTCAAACGAAAGCCTCCATTAACTCGAAGTCCAAAGTGGACTCATCTTCCGTCAAACCCTCAGAAAAGAGACGCTCTGCTATCAGAGGTGCAGTCTCTTTTAATGAAGAACGCGGTAGAGGTCGTAGAAAACCAGGAATCGCTGGGATTCTACAGCCATCTGTTTCTGGTTCCGAAACCAGACGGCTCGTTCCGTCCAGTCATAGATTTGAGCTGGATAAACAAGCTGATCGTCGCTCCGAAGTTTTATATGGAGACGATTCGATCGGTCAGAGCGAGTATTCGGGTGAACGATTATGCAACGAGCATAGATCTCAAAGATGCGTACTTTCACGTCATGGTACATCCGACATTCCGAAAGTATCTACGCTTCGCAGTCCTAGGAGTGGTGTATCAGTTCCAGGCCATGTGCTTCGGATTGAATCTAGCACCCTGGGCTTTCACTCGGGTAATGAACTCGGTAATGATCTACTTCTGAGCTCATTCGTCTGCGGTAACGTCGGCCTACCTGGACGACATTCTTCAGAGGTACGGCAACGAGTTAACGCTTCAGAACGATGTTCAGAATCTTCTTCTATTGCTCCGACGTCTCGGTTTCATAGTAAACGAGGAGAAGTCGGATCTGGTGCCGTCCAAGTCATTCACTCATCTGGGAATGAGCTTCGAGGCGCACAACAATCTCGTTCGTCTGCCGTTAACCAGAGCGAAATTAGTCAGTTGTTACGCTCGCTATTGTCTGAATACAGACAAAGTCACGGCGAGAGAATTTATGAGACTGATAGGTCTGTGCGGAGCCGCCGCGGATCTCATTCCGATGGGACGGCTACGCACACGGCCTCTTCAAATTTTCCTGACTCAGAATTGGAGTGTGAAAATTCATTCGCTCGATGTAGACGTTCTCTTGTCAGATCAAGTGAAACAAGAGATTCAGACTTGGGCAAACATTCAGTGGTTAACTCGAGGAGTTCCGCTGCAGTTGCCAGATCCGAGTTTTACCATTATGACGGATGCCAGTCAAACAGGTTGGGGTGCATCATTAATCCCAACGGATTCGAGATGCCAGGGTCTTTGGGATCCGCAATTCCTGTGCAAGCACATAAACATCAAGGAAATGATGTCAATTTGGCTTGCGTTACGTCACTGGATGGACATTATTCACGATGCTCATGTCCAAATCCTATCCGACAATACGACAGTAGTGGCGTATATACGGAATCAGGGAGGCACTCATTCAGTTCCGTTGTTCAATCTAACGGAAAGAATCCTTCTGTTTGCGTTGGAACATCACGTTCTTCTTTCGGTCCGTCACATACCGGGTCGTCTGAATGTGCTAGCAGACTCCCTTTCACGAAAGGGTCGCTTGTTGCCGTCGGAGTGGACTCTCAACAAACAAGTATTCAATCAGATTTGCTACCAATGGGAACGGCCAATGATAGACTTATTTGCGACACATCTCAACAATCAGTTGCAAACGTATGTGTCCCCGTGTCCGGATCCAAGAGCATTTGCAGTAGACGCTCTGTCGATCCCTTGGGACGGAATGATAGGATATGCGTATCCTCCAGCGCCGTTAATTCAACAAGTATTGCTAAAGATAAAACAATCTCAATGCAAGATTCTGTTGGTAGCATCTCTGTCGCCACAGAGACCGTGGATAAATCTACTCAGGTGTCTGTTGTGGGACCTACCGCGGAAGCTCCCTCCACGAGAGGATCTTCTTTGGCAGGGGAAATCGCGCCAACTACATCACAACCCGCAAGGTCTCAACCTTCACGTTTTTCCGTTGTGCGGTCCTTCTTGCATGGCAAGCACTTTACAGGACGAGCAGTGGATGCGATTTCTAACTGTAGGAGGACCTCCTCTTCGCTAAACTATGCGGCTAAGTGGAAGGTTTTCCGTCGTTGGTGTAGGGATCATTCTGTTGATATATTTGATCCCTCTATACCAGACATTGCTAACTTTCTAGTATACTTGTTTGACGAAATCAAACTGCAACCTGTTACTATAAAGGGTTATAGATCTATGTTATCTGATACCTATGCACATCATGATAGTTTACAAATTGGATCTAATGTCTCTTTATCGAAATTGGTTAGAAACTTTTCGATAAATAGACCCAGAACTCTTAGATTAATTCCTAAGTGGAATTTAGCTTGGGTTCTCCTTAAATTGAAGGAAAAGCCATTTGAACCTCTTGGGACAGTAGATTTCAAATTCTTATCTTATAAGACAGCTTTTCTCTTAGCTTTCTCTTCTGCCAGAAGAGTCAGTGAGCTTCATGCACTATCGGTGGATGATTCTCATTATCGTAGTGTTGGGAACACTATCACCTTCACTACTAATGTCGGTTTTTTAGCTAAGAATCAGGCTCCTAATAAATATCCGGAACCTATTGTTATTAAGGCTCTTCCGTCTTCAGACGGGCGTAGGCCTTTACTCTGTCCTGTTAGAGCACTACGTATCTATAAACAGAGATCTCAGTTCATCAGAAAGGGACGGAAACGTTTCTTTCTGTCTTTGATGCGTAATAGAAAGGACATTTCAGTCCATTCTATTGCTAGATGGATTCAGTTAACTATCCGTACTGCGTATGAAGATTTATCTTCTTCTCAGCAGTCTGTGCTTAAGATTTCTGCTCATGAAGTAAGAGCTCTTTCTACTTCCTGGGCTTATGCTAATAGTGTTGCTATTACAGATTTAATGAAGGCTGCTTATTGGTCTCAGCCATCCACATTTACTAATTTTTATCTCAGAAATATTGAGTCCATTTCTGGAGACCTGCATTGTTTAGGTCCGTTATCTGTTGCTCAGAATGTCGTCCACTAAACAGTTGCAACTATAGTTATGCAGGCTATCTGTTCCGGCAGTGACTCCGTCCGACTGCCCTCTTCGCTCTGGGCTATTTGACCCAGGGCAAGGGGAAGGGGGGGGGGCGGGTGTTCCCTTAGGTCACCTGCTTTATAGTGAAAAGCAAGGGAATGCCTCCTCCAAGACAGTATTTCTGAGTCGCTTCCGGGATGGTTTTAAAGTGTAATATTAATGTTTAATTTCATTCATGTCTTATTTTTAAAGTGTAGCTCGGTGTGAAGCATTTGTATATGTCAAGTGTCAAACGGGCTTTAATATACAATACTCAGACACTTTTAAATGATTATAAAGAGTCTCAATTCTCTGGACTACTTTATTTATTGGCTTGCTTTAAAAATAATTAGTATAAGGGTTATACTGGATGTTAATAGAGAACATGAATGTTATTGTGCTCAATTATTAAGGGTAGTGTATCTTTCTAATTTAAATATTAAATAAGAAAGATACATGTAAAGCCTAATACTCCTTTTCTCCTTAAGGGGTTACCTCTTTATTTTATAATTGAGCTTATTGGATTTTCCTCTATGTCCTAGGCCCTCCAGCCTGTTTACTATTCAGCTAAGTCTGGGTCATTGGTACAGTATAAAAATGTTAAAAAATTTATAGTAATTTATATATTTTTTATACTTACCAATGACCCAGACGGGGATGGCCCTCCCTGAGTTGGGAACTCTTGCCTCCCCGCTGAGTACATAGCGCTGACCAGGCACTGCCAGTAAGAATGATATTTGGCGCCAATTTCGGGACGACTGCGTCACTGCGCATGCGCAGTAGAGTCGTACTATGGAGGTCCTTTAGGACATGATTTCTTTTTGTTTTGGATGCAAATTTTGGGGATTGGGGGGCAAAATTTGTGTTTGGCCCTGGTTTTTGTGGAGTTAGCACCAGCAGCTAAGTCTGGGTCATTGGTAAGTATAAAAAATATATAAATTACTATAAATTTTTTAACTTTTCGAAAAATTTCAGCAAAACCATATCATGTGACCCCTCTTTGGAACGAGCTCATCGAGCTCGTTCCAAAGAGGGGTCACATGATATGGGTTTTTTTTAATTTTTTGAAAAAATTTGATATTTAAAATAATAAATTTTGAAATCGTCTACGTTGGGTAAAGGGTTAATCAATATGAGCTTTCATAAAAAGATATTTGAATAAATAAGGCTATTTTTGCATGACAAAACAATGTGGTTTTTTTTTTAAACGGCCAATTTATGGGGTTTTTTTCAAATTTGTGGCTTATTGTCCCTTTAACCCTTATATGTGGGGGTGCGGTTGCATGGCGGTAACCACTTCTCGACAGATCACCGAAGTTAAGCAACATCGAGCCCGGTTTGTCCTCTGATGGGTGACCGTCTGAGCGATCGATTTGGACTCCCACATTGTGTCCTTGGGCAAGGCACTTAACCTCAATTGTCCACATGGGGGCACGATCACGCCGTGTACTAAGACGTACTGCATGTCGAGGTGCACATGTCTTCAACCAATCTAACCCTGCCTGTGCTGCAGTGCGGAGTTACGATGTTGGGGAGCTGGCAGCTGCTCGTCGTTGCTCGGTTCTCTCCGGGTACTCTGGCTTCCTCCACCTGAAAAACTGTCATGGTCATGATTAGCCATTGTACAAAAGGATGTGACCTTAAACACCAATAAATAAAATAAATAACCCTTATATAGTTTTCCTTTACTTTGACCATCGCCATCTTATGATTTAGTAGTTGTTTCTTGGCAAGTCTTGGTTGCCTATGTAGGCAGCCAAGACTTGCTTAAAACAACTGCCATGACACTTTGAATGTAACTTGCAAGCTAACCCCAAAACAGCATGTTGGGGCATCTGTTTTGTTGTAGAAAAATGAGATTAAAGTCGGAATTGGGCCCTTAAGGGTTAAGTCCTAGTCTGTTCAGCACAAACACATTTAGGTAAAGGTGCAAGATAGAAGCGTGACCAGCAAGAAAAAGTTTAACTGATCAACCAATTACATAATATCAGTTACACATGTGACTTCCTGAGATTGGAGCAAGTGTTCTCATAAAATTATGTACACCCTGCGAGTAATGTCTTGACAAACAGATTTTCCGTTTCTAATGGACTCATCATGTTCACATTGTGTATATATATGTATATATGTTTATTCATTTTAGGCAAGTTGCAATACCTTTGACATATCTTAGCCCTTCCACTGATAATCTCCTGTCTTCCCAGCGCTTTAAATTAATGTGATGGCATCCCCTGTGGAAACCCTTGGAAATGAAGCAGTACTTGTTTATTGTGGTAAACAAGCTCTGGTTTAATGGCAAAATAGGACCCTGTCACCAGTGTTTGTAGTGAAAATCCTCTAAAATGGGCAACATGGGTATAAATGATTGACTAAACTGGACTTTAATTCCATGCCATGGTCCTGATTAACCATTGTGTAGGAATTTGTGACCTTAAACACCAATAAATAAATAGTGTGTGATGACACAATTACCATAGCAATACAGTTTGTCAGAGTTGGATATCAATCTTCACAAATTAACATCTCCCATGAGATGGTATAGAAAGATGAAGAGAGTGGTGACAGAGTGGATTAATGTGCTGGTCTCTCATACTGAAGGTCCTGAGATCAGGTAAATACTTCTTGAGGTGACCGAACACTCTGTGGCAGCATCAGCAAAATGTCCTGTCAGGTGAGGTTATAAAATGACGACGAAGGCATGCCTTGATGATGTAGTTGGATTAGTTTATCAGTTGGGAGGGAGCGCGGTGGCTCAGTGGTAGACTGTTGGACTTGTATGGTAGAGGTCCCAAGTTCGATCCCCATGGTGCACATGTCTTCAACCGCTGTAACCCTGCTTGAGTGGAGCTTGAACAGAGTTAGAATGTTGAGTTGACAGTTGTTCGTCGATGCTCGATGGTTCTCTATGGGTACTCCGGCTTCCTCCACCCATAAAACTGTCACGGCCACGATTAGCTATTGTGCATAAGTATGTGACCTTAAACACCAATAAATAAATAAATAATGCTACATCATCAACAGTACGGCACCCTGCGGGAACCCCGGGAAGTGAAGCAGTGCCTGTTCACTACGGAAAACAGGCTCTGTTTTACTGGTAAAATAGGACCCAGTCATCAATGCTTGGGAGGTGCAAACCCTCTCTAAAATGGGCAACATGGCTTACTAACGCTCACCCCTGCTCTTCAGTTGATACTCATGTTGTGGTCATGATTAGCTATTGTGCATAAGTATGTGACCTTAAACACCAATAAATAATCAGTCGGGATTTGAGCCATCACAGTCACGGTAGACACAAATCAGGTTTATAGTACCCCAACCTCCATCAGTTATCTTAAAGATGTCACTGATTTGATTCTCGGTTCGATTCAATTTCAAATAATAGACATGATGATTCAAATCAAAAATGTGTGATTCACAGTGCCCCAGTCTGAAAGCAACTGACATGGCAAATTTGTGATGTTCCCAAATTAGGACGCTCAAAGGACTGATGGCATCCTGGTAAACAGGATTATGTCAGTGGAAGGGTTGATATGTCCACATCTTGTACATATATTTATGGTGCAGAGAGCTTAATATCCACTACAACGAAATTGCAAAATCAAGTATTTTGCAAGGAAGCACGAAGGCATTTTTTTAGCAAAAACTAATTGTACAGAGATCATTTTCATCAAGATATTAGTCTTGTCAATATGCATGTTTTAAAATGTTTGCATTTTAGACAAATGTATTAGTTTAAACTTTCTTTTCACGTAATATTTCCCAGCCCCCACAACTGAGTGAATGGATGAATCTTTGTTTCAACAGAATACAAATTAATTAATAAAACCATTTTTTAATATATTAACATTCTTGTTGAATTTATTTTTGCAATTGTGTGTTTGGGACATGATCCGAAAAAGTGGTGGAATTTTTTCATCATTATTACTCCACCCAGATAAATTAACCAATGAACGGTCGTAACTGTTGACCGAGGACTGAGGAATACGTCGACAGTAATGGTCAACAGTGACTACATATTAATTCGACCTACACTGATCGTACATTATTTGCCTCTGTCCTCTATTTTGTTTCAGCACAAAAATCACTTTCTAAATCCAGCTAATTGGGCATTTAGAAGATTTCTTTTCAGTTCAAAGTGGGCAGAATTTTAAATGTGCCCAAAAAAGTCAGAGGTAATAAATAAATAAATAAATTTCTTGTCAATCAGTGAGTTGTTGGTTTACTCCTCTTGCATTACATCACCACTTGTCTGCTTTTGAGAACAAATAAATGCCGATAGGAAAATTTAATGAAAACATTAACTGGTTGAGGGCTACATTTTTTTTGGTGGTCTTTATATGTTCATGAGGGTTTAATCCCAGGAATGGGAATTCCTGGGTTCCCGGTTCCAAAAGCCAGTCACGATATCCGGGAAATCTATAACGTGGAACCGGGAATCACGCATGGCACTGTTTGTGTGTTTGGTGGGAGTTTTCTAAATTGTAAATCTGTCCCAATGCAACCTTGTAAGATGTCGTTAGCCCTCCCACGCCTGAATTTATTACAATCCCTGCTTCCTGGAGAACCCTTTTCACCAAATCACTGTAGCTCTCGATCAGTTCCGGAGGACTCCTCTCTTCAACAGCAAGCCCTTCACTCGCTTCAAAGTTCAAACTCGTCTTCATTTTCAGAATCACTAGTATCACTCACTATTCATACCTCCTTCAATATCAACCCCTTCACTGCCATCACCAGTCTCCCCTCAGACCTCTGCTTCAGACACAGGAGACTGGTAATGATATTGAAGATGGAGTTGAAGCCAGGAGGTAGTGGTGATAAAACTAGCGATTCTTAAAATGAAGACGAGTTGGAAGCAAGTTTGGGTATTCACACTTCTCTTAGGAAAAGAAATTTTCCGTATGGAGATGGCAGACTGCTAATAAAATATTTTCATTTTCACGAAAATAAATGAGTCTTGTTACTCTCGTAAACTTACTTGATATCATTCGGGACATTTCCCGGTTCTGAGTGTAATTCCATTCCCATTCCTGTTACTATAGAAATATATATTAAACCCAAATGTTCATCACAATTTGTTTTATTACACATTATTGAAGAGTGCCCATAGGCATAGGCCCATGTAATAAAACAAATTTATATAAACTAATTTTATTTGCATTTGACTGAATATGAAAGATGAGCGAGGAAAAGGTTGGCTTTTCCACTTGTACCCTCATTATCACCTGCCAAAACTAAGTTTGTGAGGTATACAGGGGTTCTAGTCTTTTCGTCCCATGGTCATTTCGTCCCAAGACGTTTCGTCCCATTTTGGTAGTTTCGTCCCATTTATTTTGGTTGTTTCGTCCCATGGGACGAAACGATCAAAATAAATGGGACTAAACGCCCCAAATGGGACGAAACGACCTGATCCCGGTATACAGAAATGGTGTCCATCCGTCTGTAACAACTTTGTTTGGACCTTCTCGGTAAGTGGATGTTGAATTTAAATGGCCTTTGGTCTGCTGATAGACCACCATGGGGGAAAGGATATTCACAAGTAACAGGTTTTGTTCATTTTTTTCTAGACTTATGCACCCTTTTCTGCTTTTTTCAACTTAGAAACCCCTGGTGGTGGATATCAGTGGCATTGCACCTTGTTTTTTTATATGCCCGTTTAAAAAACGGTTGTATTATGTTATCAGTCTGTCTGTCTATCTGTCCGTAAACAATTTGGTTTCCGTTCATTTAAAGTCGAACGCCTTGACGGATCGACATCAAACTTTCAGAAGTTGTTTTTAGCATTAAAATACAGGTCAAGTTCGATATTGGTGTTTCTCAGTCCATCTGCTCGGAGATATGGCCCTTTGAAAACACAATTTTTCTAAAAAAATTGATTTCCGTTCATTTAAAGCTGAACGCCTTGACGGATTGACACCAAATTTTTCAGATGTTGTTTTTAGCAATGAAATACAGGGCAAGTTCAATAATGGTGTTTCTCAGTCCATCCACTGCAGAGTTATGGCTCTTTGAAAACACAATCTCTCGAAAAAAATTGGTTTCCCTTCATTTAAAGTCGAATGCCTTGACGGATCGACATCAAACTTTCAGATGTTGTTTGTAGCAATAAAATGCAGGTCAAGTTCGATATTGGTGTTTCTCAGTCCATCCGCTGCAGAGTTATGGCCCTTTGAAAACACAATTTTTAAAAAAAAATTGGTTTCCGTTCATTTAAAGCCGAACGCCTTGACGGATTGACACCAAATTTTTCAGATGTTGATTTTATACACCCATTTGAAAAATGGGATGTATTATGTGAATGGTCTCTCCACCCGTCTGTCTGTCTGTCCGTCCATGAACACATTTCGTTTCCGGACGATAACTTTACTTGTAATGGATTGAGCTGAGTTAAATTTGGCATGTGGATTTAGTATGACAAAAGACATGATGGGTTCGATTTCCGTTTCTAGTGGCCCATTTGCAGTCTAGTTATGGCACGTTATTTATGGGAATTCAGCCCAACTTTTCGTTTCCGGACGATAACTTTAGTTTGCCTTGACCGATTTATTTCAAATTTTCAGTTTTTTGTTTTTGACCATAAAATACAGCTCAAGTTCACTTTTGACCACAATCGCATATACCTTTCCAGAGTTATTCCCCTTGAATGATTGCAAATTTGTGGATTTTGTGGTTTCTAGATGATAATTTTAGTTTGCCTTGACCGATTTTTTTCAAATTCTCAGATTTTGTTTTTGACCACAAAGCACAGCTCAAGTTCACTTTCGGCCCAAATCGCATGTACCGTTCCATAGTTATTCCCCTTGAATGATTGCAAATTTGTGAATTATGTGGTTTCCAAATGATAACTTTAGTTTGCCTGACTAATTTGTTTCAAATTCTCAGATTTTGTTTATGACCACAAAGCACAGCTCAAGTTCACTTTCGGCCCAAATCGCATGTACCTTTCCAGAGTTATTCCTCTTGAATTTGTGCATTTTGTGTTTTCCGGATTATAACTTTAGTATGGCCTAACTGATTTTTTATACACCTGTTGAAAAACCGTCGAATTATGGAATCATTCTGTCTGTCTGTGCATTTGTCCATCTTTTTGTCCATCCGTCGGTCTGTCCGTTCGTCAACATTTGGTTTCCAGATGATAACTTTAGTATTTTTTTTTCGATTGACTCATAAACTTGGTATGTGGTTTAATCAAAACAAAAGACAGGTCAAGTTCGAATATGGGGTCAGTTCGAACTTCGAAGTTTCCCTGAATTATGGACCTTGTTGGACATAGAATGCATCAAATATTTGGTTTCCGAATGATAACTTTTATTATTTGTTTTCCGATTGGTTCCAAACTTGGTATGTTGTTTAGTCACAACAAAATACAGGTCAAGTTCGAATATGGGATTGGTTCAAACAATTTTCACCCTCACCCCCATCCTTACCCCAACCCTTCAAAAATACAAAATGGGCGTATATTGTCCCGCTACGCGGTGCTCTTGTTTAAGCCTGATAGTGGCTTCAGGCACTGAACCAGTTAAACAGTAATCAAACACTTCATAAGCTGGTAAAATAAATACATTACAGAACGTTTAGCTGGCAGAAAAGGTGTAACATGAGTCTCAGCAAGTACACTGAATATTAGGCTTGGATAAAGGCAGAAGAGGCAAACGAAACAACTGTCTGCCCTATCATGTAGGCTTGTGCTAATGGAGGTGAGTTGTAGAATAAATGTTCCACAGTGGGAACTCCAATGAATGGGACAGTGCTTTACTGGTAAAATATGATATGATAACCAGTGCATGAGTTGGAAGTCCTCTATAATAAACGGGTGGCTAAACTTGTCTTCATACTTCTGTAATTATTATGGTATAGTCATAGATGCTGAAAGTAAACTCAAACAAAATAAATAATAGAACTACTAGAAAATTTCTCTCCTGTTTTTATACGCCCGTTTTGTCCGTCCGACCGTCTGTCCATATGTCGTACAATAACTCGAAAACGCTTCGAGCAATTTTTTGTGATTTTTTGGTGGAAAGTATATGTTGATGGAAGGAAGCTCCTTTTCGATTTGTGTCGCTGTCCAATTTGTCATTCCAGAGTTATGGGACTTTATTCGTCAAAAGATAGGCAATTTTCCACATGTCGAACAATAACTTGAAAATGCTTAGAGCAATTTTCATGATTTCTTGCTTGCAAGTATATGTTGACAGAAGGAATCTCCCTTTCGATTTGTGTCACTGTCCAATTTGTCATTCCAGAGTTATGGGACTTTATTCGTCAAAATATAGGCAATTTTCCAACTCACATTGCGTGCTTCCCTCTTGTAATTAATAACAGGTGTATCATGTGCTCATGGCACACCTGTTTATTCTTCACTGATAATAGCAACATCAGACCTTGATCCATGATAAGTTATCAGAGAGATCTTACAAGAATGAGAGTTAGAAGTTAGTATTCATATTGAAAAAAATAAAAGAATTCTTCTTTGCAACATCATATATATTCTTCCACTTAGTAGAGTACAATAGAGTCGCCATGGGCTGGTCGTAATCCATGTGTGGGTAGTGATGTCCACGCATGCGTTTACCAGGTAATAAAAATCAGTAACAAAATTTTAATTATTGAAGCATCGGGTTGTACCCGGTGCTTCATTAATTAAATTTTTGATGATTATTCCTGTAATTAATGTTTGGAATCTAATATTATTGCTTCCATGGAAATATTGCCCACCTGTTGAAAGTGACCAGTTCCAACTTCCACGGCGAATGTACTGTATCTAACAGAACTGTTAACTTCAACAGATATCCTGAACCACTTCATTCGGGATCAGATGTATTAGCCAATGTAGAAAATCATTAAACTGTAGACTGCACAAGTGTTGATATGCCTTCAGTGATATAAATGGAGGAGACTTTGGGGGCTTAAAGATGCATTATAATACCAGCAATCACTCTAAATTAAATTGTAAGAATTGAAATGAATTATCTGTCAGTATCGGAGTATAAGTGTGGCATGGGCATGTTAGGTTTTGTACAAAGTGTTACGTCATAAAAGAATGCATCTGATTGGTCCTTACGCATCTGATTTACATAATGACATGAATGAAATGCTCCGGCACAAAACAAGTCAAAACAGAACATAACTCTGGAAGAGTATGGGGCAGGGGCCGAAATCAATGACCCTTGTTGGAGGTTTTCCTGCATTTCACACATCAAGTACAGAATAAGTATGACACGCCGTAAACTCTCCCTAATACTTCATATTATCCTATGACCTGTACAGTTAGTACGTAATACTAGGCCAGGCAGTATTGTGGGGTGAGTCGGATTAAATTGCGGGGTAATGTTCATCTAATTGTGGGGTAATGGTCGTCTACTGTGGTATTGCGAGGAAGTCCTTGGTATTTTAGAATGGTAGTATAGGGTGTAGGTCTGTACCCCTGCGGGTCTACTGTTAGCCCTTAGTCCTACTAATTCACTTAATGCTTTATATTATCCTATAACTGGAAAAGGTAGAACGTAATGCTAGGCCAAGTGGTATTGCGGGTGGGGGTAATGCCTGGTAATTTAGAATGGTAGTATAGTATAGGTGGTATACACCTCTGTAGGCCCCATCTTACCCATTGGTACCGCTATCCATCTAGGGCGGTATGCTGGCCCACAGATGCCATAGGTAGCACGTAATGTCTGGTCAAGCAGTATTGTGGGGTGGGGTAATGCATGGTTGTCTAGTGCAGTAGTATAGGATGTACAGTTTGTACCTCTGCTGGTTCAAAGTTAGCCCTTTGAACCACTATCCAGCTAAGGTGTTGTGCTTGCCCACATGTGGTATAGATAGTAAGCAATTCTAGACCAAATATTGTGGGGGTGGTGGGAGTAATGCATGGTTGCCCAGTAAGGTAGTATGGGATTATGGTCTGTACCACAAAGGTGTACTGTTGGCCCTTATTCCAGAAAACCACCAAATGGTTCGTACTATCCTATGAGTAGTTCTGAATGCTAGGTCATTCAGGTGTTTGGCGTATGCTTGGTTTCTAGTATCATAAGAGAGTATGGAAGGTCTTTGGAGATTCTAAGACTTGGCCGAGGGAAGAGGTCGTGATCTGAGATAGTTAGCAAGTCTGTAGTAATGTTACAGGCCAGTAGTAATGGTACAAGGCTAGTAGTACACTATAGTAATTGTGAATACAAAAGAGGCTGATCATAGGACCCCTTTTAGAGGATAACTATCTTCAGATACATATCCTCCAAAAGGTATCCTCAAAATGTATCCTCCAATAGTACATCACCATGTCATAGGTATCCTCAAATAAACTTATGTGGTGTGTGCACTAGCATACAAGCACATATTGGTACATACAAGATGTGCCCATGTGCTAACTCTAATGTGTACATAATGACACAATGTGTACTACACTGCAAAAAATGTCGGTTCTCTTTAGAACCAAAACTGATTCTAATCTCTTGTCCCTGAGATGGAACCAGTTCTGTTTAAACAGTATCTATTTCAAATCAAATAAATTTATAAAGATTAACATTAAATATTAACAGAATTAAACATAAATTGAGGGGGTTTCAGCCGTAAGTTTAGAGCTCATACGAGGTTGTCTCAAATCATTATTAAGCAAAGGAAATATGAACAGTTGGCATATCGAACCAGTTTTGGTTCTGTTTCAAAATGTTTGGCGACTGCGTTGAATAAGCTCCAAGTTTACTGCTGAATCTACTTCAGTTCATGTAATATTCTGTTAAAATTGAACGCTAATCTTGGTAAATTTATTTGATTTGAAAATAAATACTGTTTAAACAGAAATGGTTCCATCTCAGGGACAAGATTAGAACCAGTTTTGGTTCTAAAGAGAACCTATATATTTTGCAGTGTGGCACACAAGCAGATTCCACCAAACATCACGTCCCGTGAGTTCCAATGTGTTCTATGTGCCAGTAGGCACATAGAACACATTGGAACTCATGGGACGATCAGTCCATGAAATCCCTTTCCAACTACCCTTCTAGAACCCCCCCCCCCTTTTTTTTCACCGTATGTGCCCACGTGCCGTATGTGATGTGTACACATTGTGACACGATGTTTACTAACACAAAAGCACATCTCGGTACGATCAACATACAGTTTCTTATATGTAAGGTATCCTAACTTACACTAGGGCTAGGCATTCTATAGACTGATGCAGGCTTAAATGAATGGGGTGATCTGATTGAGCCTAGATTGGGCCAAATGTAGATATCGAGACAGAATCGAGGGTAGCTACAAAGCTTGTAGTAGTGCTACAGGTCAATAGTAATAGTACAAGGCAGTAGTGGTACAAAACTGCAAAGGTGGTAGAAGATTATATACACCTGGAGCTTAATTAAACACCCCCTGAAATGTTTCATGACAGTGAAGTTGCTATTACTGATTATTATGTGTTAATGCTTGTTATGTCTTGCAGTACATTTCATCTTGTGAAACTTGATATTTCTGGTTGATAGCGTACCCCAAACACATCCCCTCGTCCACGTGAAGCATGCTTCCCACGAATGTCACAAAAAACACTATCATCCACATGCAATATCTGGGTATAAAACAAAAACAATTTGTCACTTCTTTTATCAAAAATGCTGACATGGCAAGGAGGGGACTGTCAGCGGCACTAAGATGGCAAATCGTTGGCATGCATGCAACAGACATGTCATTCAAAGATACTCGAATGCAACTTGGCTATAGTCATCCTGTCATCAGCAGACTTGTTCGAAAACATCAACAACCAACGATGTTAAGGACCGACCAGGGCCTGAATAATCCCAAAAGACCTCTCCTCGAGAAGTTCGGAGTCTGGCACGCCTCGTTAGTCGTGAACCCTTTGCTTTAAGTTGAGTTTTGAAACGCCTTTGGCTCCCCAACAGGCGTTTGTGCAACGGAACTGTTCGAAACCGTCTCCGAGCACTTTGGTAAAGGGTCCAGAAGGGTCATCAAGCGTCCAGCTCTGTCGATCAGCATCAAAGACGACATTTGGAGTGGTGTATGGCACAACACGGAAATCTTAGGACGTGGAGGAGAGTCCATTGGTCAGACGAGAGTAGGTTCCCGCTTCACGTCACAGACGGTCGCATGAGAGTGTGGAGGCATAGAAATGCTGCTTACGTGCACAGGAGCATCAGCCCTACTGTTCCTTATGGCGAAGGACCAGTAATGATCTGGGGATGCCTCTCGTGATTGTAATCTTGATATGGTGACTGTACGTGGCAATCTCAATTGTCATCAGTACATCCGGGACATTCTCAATCCGGTTGTTGTGCCTCATTTTGACAACCACCCGTTGGCTACTCGCTCTGTATTCATGAACGGCAATGCAAGGCCACATCGTCCCCATGCCGTGAGAGCATTCCTTCAGAACTACGCTATTACAACACTACCTTGGCCTGCAATGAGCTCAGATTTGAATCCGTTAGAACAGATAAAGGACCTTCTTGGACGCCGTGTACAAGCGAGGAATCCGCCTGTACAGAATTTGGCCGATTTGGAAGCTGCATTGCATGAGGAGTGGCAACAGTAACTGTTGCCTCTGGACCGTATCAGAAGGCTCACTGGTAGCTTTAGGACTAAGGAGGAGGGTTCAGTCTGTCATCCTGGCACGTGGTGGATACACTCACTACTGACGTCAGACACTGCTATTGTGTTCAGGAGATCACAAGGTGCATTTTTTGTCAGTAATTACCGGCATTGTTTCATCATGGACAGTTCCAGCACCATACTTGTCTAGAGAACATTTTTCCATCAAAAACATTAGCGTCAGATATGTGTAATTGGCGCCATTAAAATACTGTATATTTTCATCATTGTTTTGTCTTTCATTTGTCAATAGACCATTCTTTCCGCAAACAATCACTTTTGGCCAGCTGAAAGATAGCATGAAAGTAATGACAGTTTCTATTAACACCACTGCGAAAAAAACAGGGGGTGCTTAATCAACCCTTTACCCAACGAATCGGCCGCATCCGCCAGCGTAATATGCAAATTCAGCAGTTGAAAAAATGGTATTTTTCAAATAAATTTCAACAAAACCATATTATGTGACCTCTCGTTGGAACGAGCTCGTCGAGCTCGTTCCAACGAGGGGTCACATGATATGGTTTTGTTGAAATGTTTTGAAAACAATTAAAAAATGATATTTAAAATAATAAATTTTGATATCGTCTGCGTTTGGGTAAATGGTTAAGTTCCGGGTGTAAAGTATTGGTGAATACAACAGAGGTCAATAATAGGATAGACAGTTGAAGACAAGATGGAAATCGACGGTAAGACCATCTGGAGCTTATAAGAGCTGTATGGTAGCTTGAAATCTCAATTATGGAATCCCACTTATAGAATCCCTTTTACGGAATGCCTGTAGAATCCCCTTTTAGGATATGTATGTCGTTACAGGATTCCTTTTTGGTCGTATGTGCCTATGTGCTGCATATGATGTGCGCAAAATATGTGATTCGTAGGGCCCTCAGTGCTGGGAATGAACAAAATTGACGAGTGCAGTTTCAAGCTCCCATTAATTCAGAGACGGGAGTAAATCGCACCCGTAAAATGTTAGTATATCAATTTTCGAAGGAATACTGTCACTAAACACCAGAAACCTTAACCCTTTGAATGAACTCTAGTGGTATCTTCCGTGCCAGTTCAATGGCAGTAATTAGAAGAGTCCATATTCATTATTTGGGGAAGACCAATCAAGGGGCTGCACGTTGAAAATGTTGATTGCTCTACCCCACACATTTCCTGAACAGCCATCCTATTTAATGACGTCATGACGTGTCATGTTCCTGGCTTGAAAAGCGGCCGATTGGGTTCAAGGGGCTAAATGTATAAGGAATTGCTGAATTGTGACAGTAACTTGCCTTCTGGCTGCATAGTGCTGCTTCCTCAAAACAACACACATGTATATGCCCTCACAGTAGATTCGTGCTCCATAATATTTTTCAACGAGTGCATTTTTTAGCTTCCGTAAAATAGAAAACACGGGTGCTGGCGGGAGCAATTACACTCGCACCCGTCTCATTTCCAGGACTGGCCCCTACCTTGTGAATAAATGTTGACCTTTAAATGAATCCAGAACTTTACCGGTTAAGCAGGGCCGTATCTATGATGTATAACTGCAGATCGTTGGGGTGTGTCTATTTTTACCTGACGAGATTTGACTCACAAATGTTACATGGAGAAACGGCTATTAACTCACAGACGCTGGTATTATAAAATTTTAACCCTTTCACTGCCACGACCTTTATAGCCATATATGGAGGACCTCTATGTACGTTTTTATGCGAGGGCGTTTAATAAAAATTATGATATACTTGAAACTCTATCATCCGATTAATTGTTGGAAAGGGCTCTCTGAGCCCTTTCCAACAATTAATCAGATGGTAGGTTTCATCCGCGCTTTCCAGAACGTACAGATAACCAGCATAAAATTGGTGACAATAGTCGCTTTCGGCAGCGAAAGTGTTAACATATTCAATAGAATATTCTTTTATGGGGGCGCGGTAGCTCAGTAGAGGCACAGGCTGCAAGCCGAGAGGTCCTCAGTTCGAATACCACCTGCGGCAACCGCGTTGTGTCCTTGGGCAAGACACTTCAGATGGAAGGTTTCATCCGCGTTTTCCAGAACGTACAGACAACCAGCATAAAATTGGTGACAATAGTCGCTTTCGGCAGCGAAAGTGTTAACATATTCAATAGAATATTCTTTTATGGGGGCGCGGTAGCTCAGTAGAGGCACAGGCTGCAAGCCGAGAGGTCATCAGTTCGAATACCACCTGCGGCAACCGCGTTGTGTCCTTGGGCAAGACACTTCACTCCCATTGCCCACGTGGGGGCACAGTGGCGTTGTGTACTAGGGCGTGTTGCACATCGATGGTGCACCTGTCTTCAACCAATGCTAACCGTGCTTGTGTGATGTTGGTATGCTGGGGAGCTGACAGTTGCTTGCCGTTGCTCGGTGGTTCTCTCCGGGTACTCCGGCTTCCTCCACCCGTAAAACTGCCATGGTCATGATTAGCCATTATGCAGAAATATGTGACCTTGAACAAATAAATAAATATATTTTTTTATATTATCAACACTAAAAGCATTTCTCGGGTCGGAATTTACAACAAACTGTGAAACAGCGAATCTTTCTCAAATAAACGGCAGAATAGTGTTCTGTTCAATCAGCTGCCGTGATTTCGAGACCTAGTTTGGCAAAAGTTAATCCTTTCATCCTATCTGTTTTTTATTTTCTTCCAAATGCCCTGGAATTGGAGTCATACCCTCCACCCTCTCAAAAATATGTTTGTCTCGTTGGGTAGTATAGTTGGGAAGAGCACTATTGTCCGATAGTTGGGAGGCTATTCAAAGACCCCCCCCCCCCCCACACACACACACACACACACACACACACACACACCTGACATTACGATAGTCCTCAGTAGTTTTGGTGATTGCTAACTCTTCGTCTGAATTACTCGTTGAGAAGCACACATATGTTTACAGATGAACCGTCGAGCAAATTTATGCAATCAGGTGCGTAGCCAGGATTTTATAATAGGGGGTGCCACGCGATTTTTTTTTTTTTATTGGGGGTGATATTTGAAAGGCCGTTGTGTGTGGTTTCAAGGGCCTTCCTCAGTCCTAACTAAGACCCTCCGGTAGGTACCCCTCCTCACACTTTCGTTCAGGGAATTCAGGGATGGGGGGGGGGGGGGGGGGGCAACGTTCGGAGGGTGCTAGTTAGGACTAGCCCCACCCCTGCAGACACACACCCGAGAAACTTTTGCAAAATTTAGTGTTCTAAGAGTGAAACGGAGGCATTCGTCGCGGTGCGGGGATAGAGAAAATTGCTGTGTTCCATGGTCGGGCACGTATTGGTCGTAGCAGGTAATTAATGATACAGCATTATACTGCAATCATATCTAAATTAAATGTGTTAAAAATATATCGGAGACAAAAAACAAGTTCATTTCCATCAAATTTTGCACTCGATCTCCCAGTTCATTCTACCGCATATTTCGGGAGCGCGGTGGCTCAGTGGTAGACTGATGGACTTCTATGCTAGAGGTCCCGAGTTCGATCCCCGTCCGGGACGACCCGCGTTGTGTCCTTGGGCAAGACACTTTATCCCGGTTGCCAACATGTGGGCACGATGGCGCCGTGTACTAAGGCGTACTGCACGCCGATGGTGCACATGTCTTCAACCGCAGTAACCCTGCTTGAGCGGAGCTTGAACAGAGTTAGAATGTTGAGGAGCTGACAGTTTCTTGTCGATGATCGGTGGTTCTCTCCGGGTACTCCGGCTTCCTCCACCCGTGAAACTGTCACGATCACGATTAGCCATTGTGCCTAAGTACCTGACCTTAAGCACCAATAAATAATACCGCCAATTTCACTATTAAACGTGAATTACTTCCTTTTGGAAATAAACCCAGGAACGATAAAACTCTTGCGACAATCCGAAATATGTCTAATAGTGATAAACTATTGAAATCTTGTTGTTTTCCCTATTTAAATTTGTCTCACTTCCTCATAATTGGACTATTTTCCGAACCGCTGTAATTTTTGGAAATTTACGGTCTAAGGGAGCTAACTCGAAAGTACTTTTACAATTTCAACTGAACTAATTTTGCTGAGTCAACGAACCTTCAGTTGGACATGGGCACTTATAGGAGTGAGGGTCGGGCGGGTGAAAATATTTGGTGCCTCATTTTAGTATTCTAGTCTTGTAGTCTTGGTATATACATATAAATTTAAAACGGATGGAGACATTTGTCCTTCGCCATCTAAAATCGAGGACGCTGCTTTTACAAAAATTCAAAAATATTTTTTATTTTTTCATGTCAGATGTAGATACAGCCTCACTACATACGAGGTTAGGTTAGAAACAAACAGAGACCAGCAAAGCAGGTGGCACGTGGCGATGTTGTTCATCGCTACTTTTGCCGAGAATTTCATTAATCGCTCACGCCCCCCCCCCCCCCCACCCACCCCACCTCCCCAAAAAACCAAAAACATCTATCTACACACAGAGCCTATAGAAAAGGCATAAAAGCCATTGTGCGAAAGATTCTCGATAAATATTGATGTATGCAAATGCTATACATTTACGCGTGCTTGCAGAACAAAGCGTCCTCTTATAGTCTGCACTAGAGACGATGCAATGGGGTGCAACCCCCACCCCCCCCCCCCCCCCCCACACACACACACACGCACCCAAGCCCGAAGATAGGAGCGTTAAAATCACCAGACATAGGGGCGAAGTGGCAGCTGTATAGTGTATACCGAAGTCATACCCGAGGTGCGTAGCGTCGAGGTGGGGGCTGGGGAGAGTATGGAAAGGGCGACGCCCTCCCATACTCTTCCCCACCTAGGTGCGTTGCCCCTCCCATTGGTGGGGGTTTGGGGGACCTTCCCCGAGAAAATTTTTAAAAGACAAGCCTCTGATAACGATTCTAGAGTATCTTGGCTTATGAGATCCGGCTTTTCTAGCAGCTCAAAAGGGCGTGGTTAAGATAAGGTGGTTTTTCGGTGCCTCTGAGAATGAGCGAGGAATTGGGTGTTTTGTAACTATAGACTGTAATGCAGAAGAGGAATCTAATGCCGTGCCGATGTTCATTTCCGACAGATTCTCTCGATCTTTCGGCAATATTCGGAATATTGTCGAACGATCGAGAGAATCTATCAGAAATGGACATCCGTACAAGTCTTTGTCGCTCACAATTTTTTTTCCGACAGCCATTTAAAATTTCCGACGAAGACTGTAATAGGGGGCGGTTCGACCCCCTTGCACCCCCACTGGCTTCGGCCCTGCACACACTCATACATACTTTATTCCATAGACATTTTAAATGATTACGCAGTGCGTTTATAAGTTAAAAATATAACAGGAAATCGTGCACTACCTTATCAACAAATCATCCCTTGAGTTCCAATGTGTTCAGTGTGTCTACTGGCAGCCTACTGGCACCCTACTGGCACTCTACTGGCACCCTACTGGGAGACTACTGGCACCCTACTGGCACCCTACTGGCACCCTACTGGCAGCCTACTGGCACTCTACTGACAGCCTACTGGCACCCCACTGGCAGCCTACTGGCACCCTACTGGCACCCTACTGGCAGCCTACTGGCACCCTACTGACAGCCTACTGGCGCCCTACTGACAGCCTACTGGCACCCTACTGGCAGCCTACTGGCACCCTACTGGCAGCCTACTGGCACCCTACTGGCAGCCTACTGGCACCCTACTGGCAGCCTATTGGCACATAGAACACATTGGAAATCAGGGGACGATATGTAAACAAGTTTAGTTCCAGTTGGTTAATGAATTCCACCGCAGTCGGTTCGGTCTGTTTCTTCTACTGAAATGATCTTCAAATTCGAAGACTACAAACCTTCGGTTGAAAGATGTCTGGTGTAGGAGATATGGACCAAACCGTGACCACAGTTTATCTTACAATCAACATGTATTTTGTCTGTATTAACTCCGCAACTGTCGTGTATCCGACCCCCTGATACAGATGTTTGTATCAGGGGGTCGGATACAAGCACGTTCCTTTCGCGTGAGTTCCATTTTTTTTTCTTTTTGTTCATCCGTACGATCTGCCCTTAGAACCGGAGCTTGACTCGGATACATATTTTGTACATCCACATAATGGTAATAATCTCTCTATAACATACACACCAAAAGGTGGGGCGCCCTTGTGGGTATTTGTACATGTGCTGATATAAGAGGATCTTGGTTCGCGGGCTCTGCCCCCTCTGAATTTCCAACTGTACCCCATCCGCCCTGGCTCTCGACCACCCAACATCTGAGATCACTTGAACACCACACCTCCCGCATACAGTGACAATTTTCCAACTCTACCTGGGAATTTTCAACTGCTGAAGAAATTTGAATGCACCCTCTCCTTCCTTCCCTTGTGTTCGAAATATTTGACCTATGAGTTCTTGAGTTGGAAGCCGTCCCCTAAATGCAACAAGGCCCCATCTGCGATGCAATGGGATTGCAGATGTCGCTTTGCTGTACTCACGCGACAAAATATTGTTGCGACAGGGGCTGAGACCCCCCCCCCCCCCCTTCGGTTGAAATATGGCTGGTGTAGGAGAAATGGACCAATCCGTGGCCATATTATAACATACACACGAAAAGGCGGGGTGCCCTTGTGGGTATTTGTACATTTACTGATATAAGAGGATCTTGGTTCGAGGGGTCTGCCCCCTCTGAATTTCCAACTGTACCCCATCCGCCCTGGCTCTCGACCACCCAACATCTGAGATCACTTGAACACCACATCCCCCGCATACAGTGACAATTTTCCAACTACTACCTGTGAATTTCCAACTGCTGAAGAAATTTGAATGCACCACCTCCTTCCTTCCCTTGTGTTCGAAATATTTGACCTATGAATTCTTGAGTTGGAAGCCGTCCCCTAAATGCAACAAGACCCCATCTGCGATGCTTTGGGATTGCAGATGTCGCCTTGCTGTCTCACGCGACAAAATATTGTTGCGACAGGGGCTGATACCCCCCCCCCCCCCCCCCCCCCCCACACACACACACACACACCCCACCCAACCACGGGCTTCGCAGCTGTGCTTGCTTTGACTCCAACGGATTTTTGATCACTTAATTCACACTTTTTATATTTCATTTCTATAATGTGCGTGTGGGACGTTTTGTAGTCTATGTCATCTTGTCGTCACCAATTTACTGCTATGAACAGACAATTTGACATAAAATCCGAAACACGATCTGAATTTTCAAAAGAAAAACAGACAAAAACAAGATAATGCACCATATGTGTTGGCATATCCCATTGGTACCAAATCAAAGAATGGGGGCTGAGTCCTGTAGAATGGCCCAACAGAAAAACTGCCCAACGACCGGACGGATAGAATCCGATAGATGTAATCCAGTATACCCCCCCCCCCCCTCCCCTCTCCCCAATCTCCACGAAGACTCACCACGTATTCTATCGTTGTGTTGGAGGGTATTGTTTAGGGAACAGTCAACTTTACCCCTGCCCTTGCTTCTGTCCTTGCCCTTAAAATTACTAAATTGTTTAAAAAATACTATTAGTTTCCTAGGATTTACCCTGAAAATACTCTGCTCTTGCCCGGAAAATTGTTAATTTCCTGGTTGGGGTGGGGGGTGGGGGCCACCTCCCCGAATCGTCCCACTCCACCTCATACATACGCCTATGTGGTACCTTTTATATTTCTTGCCCCTGCCCCTCAAAGTCTAGTCCTTTGCCCGTTCAGATTCAGTTTCAGATTGTCCATTCCACATTTCTTCAGTTGAAATTGAAAAAGTACTTTTGAGTTACCTCCCTTAGACCACAAATTTTCAAAAATTACGACAGTTCGGAAAATAGTCCAGTGATGGGGAATGGAGAAAATTTTTGAAGATTTTCAACGGAAGAAAACACCGAGATTTCAGAAGTTTCTTTGTGTTAGAACATTTTCTGATTGTCAGAACAGTGCCATCGAATCGAGTCTCTTCTAATTGTAAAAGGGAGGTAATGTATGTTTAGTCAGGTACACGCAGAATGACATTTGGAGACTGAAATTTGAGAGAACAATATTATGGAACTGAGCTTGTTTTTTTTTATCTCGATAAATTCAACTCCTGCGTTTTATTTGATTGTTGAGTTAAGCTGCATTATTGTTTATTTCACCTAAAAGAGCAGAATTCAATTCAGGAGGCAACGGGCCTATATGTTTCTAAGGTGAAAAAGTGTCTAATATCGGAAAAAAGTCTAGGTTACCGTGTTGAATGTGCCTGGAAAACAGGGCCGTATTATTCATTAGGCTGACTAGGCTGAAGCCTAGAGGCCGACATGGACAGGGGGCTGACTTGGCTGAAGCCTAGAGGCCGACATGGACAGGGGTCCCGCCAATTTTATTTATTTATGTATTTATTGCTGAGGCACTGTTACCAGCGCCTTAGGGCTCCAATAGTTAAAGGCACTTTGCACTGTGCGCCGTAGCGATACATGTACATACTTATTTAAATAATATGTCAAGATGTGAGTACAATTCTTCAGGACAACCGCAAAATGGATATGGCTATGTACTGCGGCATAGTGCCTACCGTTGGCCTACCAGGGTCAGCCGGAACAGGCTGTCAGCTGTAGTGGAGTGAAAGACTGAAGTGCCGGTGGGGGCCCCTTCCCGAAGTACCTATGAGCCTAGGGGACCGACCTTGGGTTAATACGGCACTGACGGAAAATGATTGATCCCAATTGAAGAAAAGAAATAAAACTGTTTCATTTTATATTTGCAGCTCTTTTAAGAAGAGAAAAGGTTTGTTCTGAAGATTTCTCTTTTGGAACCTGGGTTCTTCAGCTGAGCAAGAGAACAAGTTTCCGCCGAGCTGTCGAGAGCTGGGCTCGGGTCCTACGAATCACATCGAGTTTATTATTGAAAATCGAATCGAACCTCAAATCACATACAGGCGTCTTGAAGCCCCAGTTAATCAAATATTCCAACTACACCATCAAGGCATGCCTTCGTCGAAGGCATGCCTTGATGGTGTAGTTGGAATATTACCCAGTAAGGAGTTGTGTTAAAAAACCGAAACGCATGCCAGAATTCTGTGCTGGGTACTGCACGGGGCTAACCGCTAGCAACCACCGTGAGCCCATCGTCGATTTTGCTTGGGAACATTTCAGCAGTGGTAGTGGCTAGTGGAACTGGGATTAGTGTTGATGATGGCATGGGGACAGATGCTTTTTATGTTAACATAGCGGAAATTACACTCAGTCTTTATTTTCAACATTATTTATGTACGATACATTTTGTGAGACGACTGAGATGACTGATACCAAGCGAAATTCCAGTGAAAAGTTTCGAAGGAAAACGAATCGTAGAGCTGTAGGTTAATCGAAACCGAACCGAGTTTTTTGGGTTTTTTTTTTAAACCGAAACCGTCGACATCCCGTAATCTAAGGTTTTTCGTTTTTTATTAAAATATTCTCTTGCTGCAGAAATTCACAGAATGCAATGGCAGTGACTGGGTACTCTCACTACTCTGGAAAGGCTACATTCTGTGGATTTCCGGCATTTCAGTTTAGTTGCGTTTGCAGCTTTCCTCAAGTTGCGTGTAGGTGTCAGACTCGAAAAATGGCGAAGCACAATAAAAGTTCTGTATATTTAGGTAATTATTACATTGGCCTTCCTGATTCTTCATGTATTATAGCTTATTTCGGGCATTCATTGAGTTTCATTTAATTTCACTGCCATTCAGTTATGATTCCGGACATTTATTTATTTATTGATGTTTAAGGTCACATATTTATGCACAATGGCTAATCATGACCGTGACAGTTTTACGGGTGGAGGAAGCCGGAGTACCCAGAGAGAACCACCGCACTGCAGCATAGCAGGCCCGTCGGAACGAAATTTATATTGGGGGGCTGATATTGCTAATTTGGGTGAACTGACCGATACTAAATGGGTATGGGGTATCCAGATGCCGAAGGCATCTGGCGCAAGTGCTGAAGGCACGAACTTTTTGAGTGGGGGGGGGGGGGGGGAGGGGGTGGGGGTTACTCCCCCAGAAAATTTTTTGAAAAGGACAATCAAAGGAAGCATTCTGGTAGCTTTTGAAGCAAAAACCTCTTGATTTTTTTAAACGGCAAAAGTTGTTTTTTTTAACAAAATGTTTCAAAAATCCCAATAGAACCCCATAACATTTGGGGACGGTTCTCACACCGGGCTCACCTGCAGACCGTGGCCGTATTCCGTCATGCTAAAAAACAGCCAGGCCTTGTGGTGGATTCATTAGTTTTATCATTACGCCAACGGTTGTCGTGGTCTTCGGAGCTGCCAAAGGAATTGCTCAAAACGTTTGCACATCAACATATGCAGGTGCATGTTATACATTCAGTGATACGTTCATAATTCTAATCCAGGGCCGTAGTAAGCTAATTTTATTGGGGGGGGGGGGGGGGGGTGGGTAGGACCTATATTCCCATGACGCGACGCGTCATCCGAGCGGCGAGTGGGGGGTGAACACGAGAGGGGATATGCTCCGTCTCGTTGGTGGGGGTCCGGGGAATTTTTCGAATTTAAGATGTAAAAACATGCATTCTGGTTGATTCTGAGCAAATAAATCGTATATTCCTATGACGCGAAGCGTCATCCGAACCACGAAAAAGGCGAGTGGGGGGTGAGCACGAGAGGGGGTACCTCCCCGTCTCGTTGGTGGGTGTCCGGGGGCCTCCCCCGGGAAATTGTTTTAATTTAAGATGTACAAATATGCATTCTGAGTGATTCTGAGCAAATACATCGTCAATAAGGAAATACGTCAGCTCTCTGATCAATTCAGCGTGATTTCCGAGCAGAATGACAGGAATAGTGAACATGCAATGAATTACTCTGTGGTTGGTTGGGGTTTAACATCGCTTTCCACAATTAGGCGAAAACACGACTGTCAGTTTTATTGGTGGAAGAAAGCCCACATGGTACCCACTCAATCCAGTAATCATTAACAGTGATGTCGGAATATGGTAACCAGTGGGCATCCCGTGTGGAGAAACCACCAACCCAGCAGCCCAGTAAAGCCTACTTTTGACAAATTTGTGGGGGTGGGGGAAATATCTCCCTTACCCCCCCCCCCCCCCCCACCCCAACCGGTTCCTACGCCACTGTTCTAATCTGAGTTCAATAATGTAATGTCCAGTTTTCTTCAGATTACATTGGTTGCTCCCATCACGGATAAACTAACGACGAAATCTGAGCAAATTATTGGGGGGGCTGCAGCCCCCCCAGCCCCCCCCCCCCCCCGGTTCCGACGGGCCTGCATAGGCAGGGTTAGATTGGTTGAAGACATGCGTACCATCGACGTGCAGTACGCCTTAGTACACGGCGTCATCGTGCCCCCACGCGGGCAATGGAGATGAAGTGCCTTGCCCAAGGACACAACGCGGTTGTCGCAGGTTGGATTCGAACCGAGGACCTCTCGGCTTGCAGCCTGCACCTCAACCTACTGAGCCACCGCGCTCCCCTGATTCTGAACATCAGAATGAGTTTTATTGAATTTTATTTGGCCTCATGAACAAACCGAACCGAGCCGAACCGAGGTTTTACTCCACCTGAAAAACCAAAACCGAAACCGAATAAGAAATTTAAAAACCTACAGCTCTAACGAATCGGACCGAATACTAATGTAAGATTCGAAATCGAATCGAATCTCGAAGCTTCGCAGGGCCCTAATCTAGGCCTATCACGAGAAATGGCTCTTTATGTTTTCTTCAGTCGTGATTGTAAAGCAAAGATTCACATATTTAGTATTTTCTTTGAATTTTCCTTTTTTTCTTTTCAAGTTCATGTTGCATTGTTGCTCGATGCTTTTTGTACTTAAGCCAAAATGCAAAAATGTCACAAAGCTGGGTGATTGTGGGAGTGTAAACCTGACCGATGGGAGTTGGATGCTCGTTCCAATGAGAGGTCATAAGCTATGTTTTGACGCAAAAAAAATAGGTCTTCAAGAATTTTATTTGCGAGTGTCGTCTGCTTTTCATGTTAGGTAAAGGGTTAAAGGGGTTTCGAATTATAAACGAGCCAAAGAGAATGAATAACAGCACGAGTGTTACCGGTCCGAGACTAAGACGAGGGGCGTTAATAAGCCTCAGGATTGTTAATCAGTCCCCAAGGGCCGTTAATGTACCGGTACGCAATCATGTTATTACTATTGTAGCGGTCGAGGTATGAGGGCTATATTTACCAACCAGCCTGGTTGGTCCGGATCTCTTAGTCTCATGGTAAATCGGTCGCTTAATGTGCTAGAGCTCGACGGCTCGAACCTCGGCTCCCGTACTTTTCTCTCGATCCGTCACATTGGTGCCGAGGCCAGCCCTCAGCAGTTGGTGAAGCATGGTGGATGTTTCGGCCGCTCTGAAGTGGAATCTGTGGTGAGATTCACGGTGGGTGAATCTCAAAGAACGTGAGAGTAGCGTAGCTGTCGAGGTATAAAGGCCATTTACAAACCAGCCTGGTTGGTCCGGATCTCTTAGTCTCGTGGTAAATCGGTCGCTTTGTGTTCTATAGGTCGACGGTTCGAGCCTCGGCTCGCGCGCTTCTTTCTCGGTCTGTTACACGATTATTACGATGGCCGGACGCGGCGGAGGACTGTTAATGAATTACGTTTTCATTAACAGCTCAACGCCCGCTTCCGGTTTCAAGACGTCATGAATTACTAAGTTTTACCGCCCCGCTATATAACTCCGTTAATATACTAGAGAACTAAGCGCACGCTAAAGTGGTAATAATATAAAGTTGTGGGTGGTAAATTCTTGCAATTTAACTTTTCGCTTTTAAAATCTACGAGAAGCCGGTTTGACCTCAACACATAACTACGATAAAAGCTTGTTTCTTTGTTTTGTTTGTCAAGTTTCGCGAAAACTCCCGCAGTAGTCGCCGGGTAATTCACTTTGAACCCCATACTTATCAACAGAACCCGCAAAGTCGATCTGGTGCCCTTCCGCATATCATGTCACTGACATTCAACTTTATTTCGTACGCCATCGTACACAAACAAAAAGTCCGCTATTAAAAATATAAAGCTTGCTAGTATCTAGTGCCAAATGCCTCGAGTTCGATTAACTGCCGGGAAACTCTACAATGTGGCTAAAACCTGAATTAATTATTGGATACCAGACGTTTTCAGCACGGATACAGTTAATTTTATGATTTAAAAATCTTGACATTTATTTGCCATAGGTCTGAAAGGGATGAAAAAAGTCCTCACACGCAAGCTTTTGATGGATCCTCCAAGAACCGGATAAGCTCAATGAAAGTATGTGGTTTTTTTGTGCGGAGAAGGTGTGGCAACGATCTTCAATACGCACCAGACGCTGCATGGTTCGGTCCGAGCGGGGGTGGGAGCGGAGCGGGTCGAACTTAAACACCAACAGAAGATGCATGATAGAAGTTGAACAGATTTGTGTAATTCGCATTGATGCAATGAGGATGGATGGGTTGTCCACAAAGCGCGTAACCTTCCCTTATAAAAAAGTACCATGGTAAACCATGGTAAATCCCAAAATACCCTGGTAATACCCATAATTGAATTTTATGAATGAATGAATGATTTTTATGTTTATTTTGCTCGTTTTTTTATAATAGTAAGAATAATTACTATTAATTTTATAATTATAATAATAGTAGAATAAACTAAATGTTTTAACTAACTTTCTTTATGTTGATGACTTTTCTCTCAGTTGTTGCATTCTCGACACTGCAGCTTGTAATAACAAATGACTTTCAAGTGTAACGACTGCATACATAGTTTTGTTATCGAATGATTGGCAATCATAATTCTGTGATAATCGGAAAACTGGCTATGGTGAGCTTCTTCCCGTTGAACAGATTCAGCCAACCTTTGAACAGTTCAAAGAAATCGCCAGCGAATATTCAATTCCTGCACTCAACAATCTAATGGACTACATGGAACTACATGTATGAATGGATCTTGGCAACCCGAGTCTTGGTATGTATTCCAGAGAGCGATACGGTCCAACAATGATGTAGAAGGATAGCATCATCGCATAAACAGAAAAGCCAAGAATAGCAAGCTTCCATTTTATGTACTTCCAGGCCCGGCATTCTGAAAAATGCAGGAGGGCAAAAAATCGCTCTCCTCAATCAGCTTAGGAGAGCAATTAGCTTTACACAGCATTTTGAGCATCCAGTTGAACGAACTCATTGAAACTGAAACCAACAGACTACATCAGTGATTTTATTAACTTTACTAAGGTAAAGCGAAATCTCTTAGACATCTAGATGTCTCACTCAACAACCGAACACACACTTGACAAGACCTGTGTGTGTACCCAGACCTGTTGTCCAAGAAAGTCATGCGCCTACCACTACCACCTTCAACCCCCAAGGGGGTTGAAGGTGGTAGTGGTAGGCGTATGACTTTCTTGGACAACAGGTCTGCATGAATCTACAGTCACATCCTGGTGCAAGTGCTTCAAGTGACAGGATAGTAGTAATGGTAGTATATTATAGTGTCAATATTCCTTGAATAATTACCCCTCAAACTGTGATGTCAGTTGTTGAACTTGAAACTGACAGAAAAAAATATTGCTGTGACCCATTTTGCTTCAAATGATTGCAACTGTGTTTGGGTATGGTTGCAGCCATTACCTTTTACCACTAAACCACTTTCAAAATGAAATTACGTGATGTTATGTGTCTTCGAAGTTAAATTACATTTTTGCTTTACAACAAAAATTTAATGTGAGCATAATACATGTAATCTCAATCATCCCAGACAAAAATATTTAGGAGGGCAATTTTTCGCTCTCCTTAATTCTTTCAGGAGGGCAGTAAGGAGAGCTAAAAAATCGCTCTCCTGAAATTGCCAAGCCTGTTAACTTCTGGTACTCTTACAAGAGGAAGCAGCAGCACTACCACTGAATTTGAAATTGGTATCTTCGGGAAAATTGAAACGCCACCAGTCTTCAACATCTCAAGAAAATCATTGTAAAATATTTAAGTATTGGGATTTCTATACATATAATCTTATGTCTGTAAATACTTTGTTGAGAAAATGTGGAAATTTGTATGATGATTTTAATGGGTGCTGGTCAAAACGTCACACGACCAAAACGTCACATTTCGAAATAGTCAAAACGTCACATTTTTTGGTCAAAACGTCACATACTTTTGGTCAAAACGTCACATATTTTGGGTCAAAACGTCACACACTTTTTGGTCAAAACGTCACATACTTTTGGTCAAAACGTCACACTTAGACAGCAAGATAACTATTCCCTGTTCTGTGCCCAATAAACAAATCGAATGAATGAAAGGCGCTCACGGACAATGAGCAATAGATGAGTTCGGCCTCGAATGAATAAATGAAGTTTCAGTTCAACCGCTTTCGACCCTACTGAGCTTGTCCCTTTTTCTTCTTTTTCCTTGATGATGCTCCCGATTGTGAATTTGATTTTGTTTCCTTTGCCGAAAGATTTCTCAACACATTTCTAATTTTAAGCCCCCCTCCCCCTCCCGCCATTAGTAAGTTGGCCACTAAAAATAAAAAATATAAAATGTGTGACGTTTTGACCAAAAGTATGTGACGTTTTGACCAAAAAGTGTGTGACGTTTTGACCAAAAGCATGTTACGTTTTGACCAAAAGTATATGACGTTTTGACCAAAATATGTGACGTTTTGACCATTTTGAAATGTGACGTTTTGGTCGTGTGACGTTTTGACCTGTTCCCATTTAAATGATACAGATTTGGTTAATAAATGTTAATTTTTTTCACTGTGAATTCGTTTTCCTTTCATAGATACCAACCCCCAAGTTGTCCACATTTTGAGGGCCAGTAGTCAAAAAATACCTGTGGGGAGTAGTCCAAAACTTGTGGCGAGTAGTCCAAAACTTGGGGCCAGTAGTCCAAAAATAACTGGCGAGTAGTCCAAAACTTGGGGCAAGTAGTCCAAAATTCCTGAGTAGTCAAAAATTTGGGGCGAGTACTCCAGATCGAGGGCGAGTTGCCCAAAGGCGAGCTGTTTTAGGGGCGAGTTGTCCGCTTACCTGTAATAATACTAATACATTCATCCAATGCAACAGGAAGCGGAATTTAATTTTCTACCGTTGTTAAATTGTTTTCAAGATGGTAAGTGAGTTGTTTCCGTATTAGTTGTTTCGTTTTAATGTTAATTGGTGGTGGAAAAGTACTTTAAAACCATTAAAAAAATTAAATGAAATCATCGCCGTTTACCCGGGTCGTTTCACCTCACTGTAGGGGGCGTAACAACTCGGGGCGAAACGACCCAGGGCGAACGGGAATTGGGTCGAACCACCCGATGCCCAATTCCGTATAGGTTTAGAGCCTGGTTCTATTATCAGTGAGGAGGGTGGGCTAGTCAGCCCAAACTGATTTGTGCCAGCACAGGCGTGCCCAATAATACAGTCAAAAAAAAAAAACTTCATAGGCAAAATTTCCAAAAGTAAAAAAATATTGGGGTGACGTGGTCCCAACCTCACCGCAAATTTACACTCGGGATGGAGGGTCCGTAACATTGGAATTGTACGTTGTTCAATTGACAGGAGCGATACGCTTCCGGCTTCGCCCTAGTCGATTTCAAAATGTTTCTGGCTTCCATAGAATGAAACTGAAAGTAATTATTAGCCAATACTTTTATGGTGCTTTTATTACACCATACTTCTTTGCCGGTGCTTGTTGTTGTTTACTTGTCGCGAATGCAGTTCTGCTCCGAACTGCATTTTAATTACTGTCATCGTCACGAGATCGTTGCGTTTTGTATTTTGATGGCGGCTCATTTGACCAAAAGTATTATTATTATCATTTTGCAGAAAACTTTTAGTCTGCAGACAACAGGGTGTGGGGCGTGAAACACCTTTTGGCTTCGAAGTTCCAGAACATGTCCGTTTTTTGTTTTGTGTCGGAAGAGTTCCGAGTTTAACTTCAGCAATATAAGCCAATTTCGAAACTGCCATCTTTGGACTTTAATCTATGCAAGGTCACAGGTCGCGAGGTGTAAACAGTGCGATTTCATTGCTAACAACGCGTTTTCTTGGAATGTTTATACCTCGCGACCTGTGACCTTGCATAGATTAAAAGCCAAGATGGCAGTTTCGAAATTGGCTTATTATTAGCAGCAGCCACACTCCTGGTCATTCTCAGTTTGAACACAAAGCGGTGGTGGCACTGCCACCAATCAAAAGATGGTCGTGCGTTTAGGGTGGGCCTAGCTAAGCGATCTGCACGTAGTGGCTGCCCCCAGTCAATGGTGTAGCCAGCCCAAAGCAAGTGGGGTGGTGTGGTGGGGGGGGGGGGGGGGGGGGGGCGGACATTCCCGCAGAGCCTGGCTTAGTTCCATTTTAATAGGTGTGTGGGGGGCGGGGGGGGGGGTTGAGGGTGGTGTGGCGACACAGATATTAGGACAAGCAATCTACAAATCTGCAACCTAACCCCCATGGACCTAACAATTTTATGCCGTTTTTGGACATATTTTGAGGACCAACTTTGAGGAAAAGTGGGAGCCTGGGAGGGGGGGGGGGGGTGCATCCTCCGATTTTTATGCCGTTTTTGGACATATTTTGAGGACCAACTTTGAGGGAAAGTGGGGGGGGGGGGGTGCATCCCCCCCCCCCCCCCATGGCCCAACGACTGCCCCCAGTGGGGGTAGCACTACGTTCAGATCGCTGAACTAGGCCGGGACTTCCCTTTCGGAAATCCACTCCTGGAATTTGGAAATCCGCTTATTTGACGGTTTGAGTTCGTCTCCCCCAAATGCTTATTTCATGAACCCCTATTGATGGAACCCCCTCCCCCCCCCCCCCCCCCCCAAAAAAAAAAAAATAATAATCTAAATCTGCTTTCAATTAGGGGTCATAAGCTATCTTTGGGAGGGAAAATTTGAAAAATAATATTTAAGGCCAAATAAAAAAAATGAATTGATTCTCAGGCAATTTTTTTTTCAAATCAGTGAGGGAGGGAGGATTTTATTTTTACTTTTTTTTTACTTTTTTTTCATGTAAAAGGTTTGAGTATACTCAGTAAATCTTTTTGCTGTCTTTCCACTTGAAAAAGAGAAAAGGTTGTATTTTAGTGTAATTATAGTATACCTTTTATAACTAACTGTGGTAACAACAGCTAAAAGGATTTGTATTTTATTGTTCTTTTTAATGGTATAGATCTGTCAAGCATCATGATCCATTAGAATAAGCCCCACTAACCAATGCTTGGGGTAGGAGTCCTTTAAAATGGGAAACATGGCTCTAAATGATTGGTTAAACTTGAGTTTATATCGGTGTCATTTTTAGCCATTGTGCAGAAATATATGACCTTAAACACCAGAAAATAAATAAATAATTAAATCATGATCCAGTATATCAGAATTTTCTTTGTTACAGTTTATGGGAGAGTGCCCCTGGGCACTCTCCCATAAACTGCAACAAGAAAAACCAATTTACTGCTAACACAGCTAAATAATTATATGTCGGGAAATGTGAAAAAATGGCCATTCCAAGTTTTCACAAATTCTTTAAAAAACATGACATAATAAAAATGCCTAATGAGGAGGTTCAAATCCAATGAGGGAGGGCCTGAGAATCAAAACATTATTTTTTTTTAGCCTAAATGGTAATTTTTGTGAATAGCAGTTATACCCCCCACCCCCACCCCCCATGACCAATCCCCCCCCCCCCCCAATTCAACCCCATTTCAACTATTTTCATCCATCAATCACATGTTACACCCAGATTGAGGCAAAACACTACTACAGTGTTTCATGTTGGGAACATTCATTAAAGTTCATTCGGACATGAACTGATAAAGCACAAACATAACTCCGAAGTCAATATGAGCTATTGTCATGATTTGAAAACCGATCATATGTAAATGGTTTATCCATCTGTCCTAGTGTTCATCCATTCTTATTTTGGTTTTGGTATGATAACTTGAGTAATGAACAGGTCTACAATTACAGCCACAAGTTACCCAGGCTCCAAAACTCAGATATGGCATCAGTGACCACATCGCCAGATATCTACATGCCAGTTTTTTCTCTCAGTCTTCCTCACATATGACTTGCCTATCAAATGTGTAGATTCCACATGCCTTCTGATGCCATATCTGAGTTTTGGAGCCTGTGTAACTTGTGGCCGTAATTATAAAGCTTTGCATATTTATGAAACTTCAAACAGTTATCAATCAATTTGCCTATATAAGATCTCTTTGAGAATCTGTTCCCCATGAGAACAATACAGGCATTAGGATGTCTGCCCACACCACAATTTTCTTGTCTTCCTGCCACAGGTAATTACCTCAAGAATCATCTCAGATTCACTCCCAGAGCACTTGATTTTTCAAAATTTTCCTGGACACCCACTCTTGGGAGGGGATACCCTCGTTGAGACCCACCACCCACTTGGGCCTTTGTCATGCCGTTTCCTTCTGAATAAATGCCCAGGTCCCCCCACCCCTTCCTCCTCCCTTATTTGACAATCCTAGCTCAGTCACTGCAGGGCAGACTTCTAAGTCAGTTGTTGTTCAGTCCTATGGAGAAACTTATTAACCCTTTTACCTAACAAAAAAGCAGACGACACTTGCAAAAAGAATTCTTGAATAATTATTATTTTCATTTTTTTCTCAAAAACATAGGTTATGACCCCTCATTGGAACGAGCTCGATGAGCTCGTTCCAATGAGGTGTCATAACCTATGTTTTTGAGACAAAAAATGAAAAAATAATAAAAATTAATTGGCGATTTTTGAGAATAGCGCTGGCTGATTTTGGCCATTACGTTAGGTAAAGGGTTAAATAATGGCTGAAATACATGTACATGTACCATTTTGGAATTCTCATGGCTTTAACAGTACCTCGAGATTGATATGTCTATTGCTCTTGGGTGCCAAATAATCATACTGGTATGAGTATTAATTTTGAGGACTTTTTCCAACCTGTATGATGTTTATTCCGATCTGTATGATTATTAAATTCCCAGTTGAAACCAAGGGACAAAATTCCACAAAGTAGCACAGCTATTAATATTTAAAAAACAAACATACCAGTCCCTGTATGATTAAACTAATCTCAGACATCATTCCCTGGAAAGCTATCCAGGAGAGCTTTCCAAGGAATTATGACTGCGACTTGAATTTTACCGTGAATAAATTGACTCACATCAAAGTCCCCCCCCACCCCCCGGTATTATTATTCCAGTTTGTAGTATTATTAAATTCAGGCTATTTTTCCACCCTGTACTATTATTCCGGTCTGTTCTATTATTTGGAACCTAAGAGTAACCTGTAGGGGTCTAATTAACTTTATATTGCCACAGAAGAGGTGACCCAACATGCAGTCTCTAGATAAATTTGAAGTTACATTACAAGAATACTGGCCGTTTTTTTTTTTCAGGCAAGTCTTAGTCGCCTATATAGAGGCAGCCAAGATTCCCTAAAAACAACTGCAAAGTTGCAGGATATAGATATTCAATGTGCAGCAAAAATGTATAAAACTTTCCAAGCCTCTAATAAGTATTAATTCCTTGAATGCTGCTGGCGGATATTCCTGCCTTGGATGGAAAATCTCTTACCTGTGAAATAAGTATGATCTGAGCACATTTAACCCTTTACCCAACGTAACGGCCAAAACCGGCCAGCGCTATTCACAAAAATCGGCAATTATTTTTCAACATTTTTTTCCTTTTTTGTCTCAAAAACATAGGTTATGACCCCTCTTTGGAACGAGCTCGTTGAGCTCGTTCCAAAGAGAGGTCATAACCTATGTTTTTGAGACAAAAAAGGAAAAAAAAATAGTTATTCAAGAATTCGTTTTGCAAGTGTCGTCTGCTTTTCATGTTAGGTAAAGGGTTAAGCAGTTTTTCTCCCTGTAAATTGAATTGACTTTTTAAGCACTGATTTTGAGAGTTAAGTTAAGATGAATTTTACATCAAATCTAGTCATGGCTGCTTATCAGCAGCCATGACTAGACTTGATAAAAAAATACTCAGCAGGTCAAGAGTTAAATCTCTCCTGCAGTTGAACAAAAATACACACAAGAATGTAAGCTAAGCTGTCTCTGTACCAGGGCTTGCATTTTCACCAGGCCTATCAGCCCAGACCTGGTAATCAGCCTCAAAACATTTCTCACCAGTCTGATCAGTCAGCCTGGTCGCCAATCTATCAAGCTGGCAAATGCATCTGCCACAGTTTATGTAATCTGCAAAATCAGCCCTGAACAGTACAAATCAGGCCTGGTGGCCCTTTTTACCTGGCCTATTCATCAGCCTGGCCACGGTTCTAAAATGCAAGCCCTGCTGTACGAGGGACCAGCAAACAGTTTGAGATTCGATTCGGCTCGAAAGCACAGCGATGATTTGATTTGGCTCGAAACCAATCACCAAGGTTCAGCACTTTCCAACCCAAGCCCACTTCCATTTAAAAGATGTGTATGTCTGTCGTATTCGGCCTGAATAATGTTAATACGTTCAAAATGTGCACCGCCTGCACAATAGGGCCTACTCGGAATGCACGTAAATGCACATGCTTCATGCCTTCAGCTTCGGAATATTGGAAGACTGAGAACTTATCTTAACCAATCAGCACTTGAAAAACTTGTGCTTTCTTCTCATCACCTCACAACTAGACTATTGTAATTCAGTGTTAGTGGGGCTGCCGCAGTATTTGATTCAGAAGCTTCAAAAAGTTCAGAATATTGCTGCTCGGATAATTACTGGTACCAAATGCTCTGAACACATAACACCTGTTTTAAGACAATTACATTGGCTTCCAGTTAAACAGAGAATGAATTTCAAAATATTGATCTTAGTATTCAAATGTATCCACAAACTGGCTCCAGTTTACCTGCAAGAGCTCATCACTGTATACACTCCATCACGTAGTTTGAGATCTAAAGATCAAATTCAACTAGTCATACCTTTTAGCAGATCTAATCTGGCTAATGATCGTGTGTTCTCCATCGTGGGTCCAAGATTGTGGAATGCGTTGCCTATTAGTGTCAGAATTTCAGAAACTGTCAACATCTTCAAAAGAAATCTTAAAACTTTCCTATTTACTGAAGCATTCTCCTGAACCTCCCTAGAGGAAACTGAAACATGTGACTCTTTATTTTCAGAAAAGTGTATTTTATTTCTGTGAAGCGTTTTAGGGCACTCTTCGTGGTTTTGCGCTTTTACAAAAGCAATTATTATTATTATTATTATTAAAAAAGATGTCAATTATTCTCAAACTAAATTTCTCGTTACTTTTTCAGCACCTTAATTCACTTTTCAAATGTAACGTATCTGGTTTTTCTGAATTATGCATCGTCACTTTTCCTTTTCAAATAACATATACCCCATCATGATCATCATCTCTCAGAAAATAATATTTTTATACTGTACCAATGACCCAGACATAGCTGGTGCTAATTCTCAAAAATCTAGGGCCAAACACAAATTTTGCCCCCCAATCCCCAAAATTTGCACCTAAAACCGAAAAAATCATGTCCTAAATGGTCTCCATACTTTTCCTACACTGCGCATGCGCAGTGTCAAGGAGGTCTCGAAATTGGCGCCAATTATCATTCTTTGTTTGGCCCTTCATCAGTTCACATCTGATTGATATTTGTGCTTGTAAATCTCAGTTTAAATGATGCCAGACACATAAATATTAGAGAAATGGTGGATTTAAAGAGGAAATAGAAGGAGGAGAGGAAAAATGAGTGGCAGGAAATAATCAGGGCTGTAACTTAAAATTTTTTTACGAAATTATGTTATGTTGCCTAATTTTCGAGGCATGGGCCTGTTGTTGTCATTCTTTCTATAAAGTTACACTGCTTGTTCAGTGTTTCCTCTCTCCCTTTCCTTTAAGTCCCCCCTTGCTATTTTCCCATGCTTTTGGCATATTTTTTGTAATATTATTACTAAAATTTCTTGGGAGTTTTAGCTGGGTAACAGAATGAATTCTGTTCTTTTCCCCATGTTTACGTCCTCACCCATGGGTGTTTTGGCATAGTGTTCTGCATCTACCATCTAATGTTCTGCAGTTTCTTCCCTGGAAGTCTCTGTTTTGCATCAGATAGTGTGTTATTGGTAACTGATTTCGGGCCATGGTTATCAGTGCCTGGAGTCATGTTTCTGGTGTTTATACACTTCTTGTTTACATTGACAGTGGTTTCTGTTGAGAGGGATTTTCTTGTCTTTGTATTAGCTTAATCATAACAAGATACATTATTATTATACGTAAGTGTTGCATTAATTTTTTTGTAATATTTTAAAAAAATTTTGTCCACACTTAGGCTTTTTGGGATCCATTGGGGCTCAATGTTACTTTCAGAAACTTGGGCTTTTCTGAAAAAATATTTTTTCAAAAAATTTTTTTGATTTCAATTATTTTTCCTATGTTAATGGATCATGTTATTATGTATCTTTGTTTTCAGGGGTTGGTGCGAGTACTAGGACTTTTTGTGTTCTTTTCACAATGAAAGGATATTGTTCAAATTGTAATAAGAGGAAATCTTCCTCTGACTTTCATAATCATTGTATTATTTGTAGTCAGTGTACTCACACTAACTCCTGTTCAGTATGTGTCAATTGGGATGACAAACATTGGAAACGTGTGTCACGGTATGTTGTTAGCGGGAAAAAGGCCATGCCGGTCCTTTCTCCGCAGGGTCACTCTAGATTACCAATCTCTATTTCAGAGGAACAAGAACAGGGTGATGTATCCGTGATGTCTTCCAAAAGTGTGCCTCCGTCATCACAGTTAAATGAAGAGCTAGCGGCAAAAGTGCTCATGGAAATACGTCAATTGCCTAAGAGGTCCCTAGTAGAATCGACGGCATTGGCGTCCGCTAGCTCGCCCGGTGTAGCGACCTTTCCTCGAATGGCTCGGCAGCCGGGTTCGTCCGTTGCGGTCCAGGAAGGAGATTTGGGTGATGCGAGCACTATAATAAGACAAAGTGCATACCCAGTGACGACGGATCAGAGGAGAGAACGGAGGAAGCCTTTTAGTCTGGTTCCTAGCTCGTCCAGGTCCATCCGGGCTGCGAGCAAGAGAGGTCCCTCTCTCGTACAACAATATCTGGGACCAGATGTTGTGGTACAAAACGTTTCGCATTCGGAGCATACGTCCGCGGCTCGGGACGCTCCGTTATATAGACAGTCTGGAGAGACTGTCGATAAGGCTTCCTCATCCTCACGGCAGCGCACACGACCGCACCTTGGCTACGTGACCACGGATATCCAGCCAGCTTCACCGATCAGGGATTCCACGGCGACCAGGTCACGCCATCCGGTAGCCAGGGACACGAGGCCTGTAGACTCCGGACGTTCTCATAAAAGAAGTATGCAGGAGTCAACGTATACGGAGCTTCAGGCGGCAAAGCAACGTAAGACCGCTACTCCACAGGCCTCAGTGACGGACGTGCTATCCCAAATAGCACAACTCATCGCAGCATCCCAGCAAACGACAGAATCTCTGTCGGATCAGGAATTATCCGACGACGCTGGGTCGGTACGCTCCGCCGAAGCATCGGGTACGGACGACCGAGAACTTCATAGGGTCCGACAGGATGGCGAAAGGGATTCGGAGGTTTTGGAGGATTTGGAGCTTTCCCTTTCGGAACAACATAAAGCTGCCGTAGATTTTATCCGGCATTATCTTCCAGAGGTTGTTCCGTCGGACCAGAATGCTGCGATGCCGGATAAGAGACTGATAGCGTCATTGGACACAGAATTTTTTGATCGGTTCAGGGACATCGTCCCTGAGTTTCCGACACAGTCTAATAAGGTCACAAGAACTTTCGAATTATTGAACGACGCTATTTATAAGCTTGCTACCAAAATGGGCAAGTCTGGTTTCTTAACCGCAAATGCCCTAAATCTGCCTTTCATCAATTCAAGGAATAAATTCGAAACGGCAGGACAGGGCATACCGAGAGTTCCTCTGCATCTGGACGACGAGGCTGAAGACTTGGAGTTGTCTATACCGTTGTCTATGTCAATTCCAACTACGACGTTGGAAACGACACAATAATGTCTAACAGAGTTAACTTAGATGCTTTATCATACGCAGATCACCTTACTAAGGCGTTATCATTACGTCTTCAGGGGAAACAATTCCAGGATGTACAATCCTCATTAAGACTTCTTTCAAGGGCAATAGCTTATTCCACGTATAACTCCGCCCTTTCAGTGGCAAACCTGGAGTTGGTTAGACGTGACGCAGCCCTAGCTACATCCACGCACATGGATGGTAAGGTGAAGAACTCTCTCAGAGTCACTTCGGTCTCCGGAGAGCTTCTCTTCGACGGCAAGCTTTCAGCAATCTATGATAAGATAACTAAGAAAGCTTCGGATTCCCTGCTTTTCAAATCTGCTTCCAAAAAGCCGGATACAGCAGAAAAGAGTAAGACAGGCACTTCTGGGACAAGTACGCCCAAGTGAAGTTCCTATAGAGGTTCCTATGCGTCCTCTAGGTCTTATTCTAGAGACCGTCAAGGCAGCGACTCTCATGGGGGACGTTCTTCTGGCCGAGATTTCCGGTCAGACGTCCCTAGGTCGACGGGGCGAGGTGCGGGTCGCGGAGGACGTAGTTTCTCCTTCCGCAAGCCTTGCAGGTCCAGGAGGTGATGGTTTGAACCTCTATCGTGTTCCGGTAGGCGGAAGATTTTCGAGTTTTATAAACGATTGGGCTGTCAATTACGGACGACCCCTGGGTTCGAGGGGTAATTTCGGAAGGACTAAGAATATCCTTCAAACGAAAGCCTCCATTAACTCGAAGTCCAAAATGGACTCAGCTTCCGTCAAATCTGTAGAAAAGAGACGCTCTTCTATCAGAAGTACAGTCTCTTCTGAAGAAGAACGCGGTAGAGGTCGTAGAAGACCAGGAATCACCGGGTTTCTACAGCCATCTGTTTCTGGTTCCGAAACCAGACGGCTCGTTCTGTCCAGTCACAGATCTGAGCTGGATAAACAAGCTGATCGTCGCTCCGAAGTTCTATATGGAGACAATTCGATCAGTCAGAGCGAGTATTCGGGTGAACGACTATGCTACAAGCATAGATCTCAAGGATGCATACTTTCACGTCATGGTACATCCGACATTCAGAAAGTATCTACGCTTCGCAGTCCTAGGAGTTGTATATCAGTTCCGAGCGATGTGCTTCGGTTTGAACCTAGCACCCTGGGCTTTCACTTGAATAATGAACTCGGTAATGATATATTTCCGAGCTCATTCATCTGCGGTAACGTCGGCCTACCTGGACGACATTCTTCAGAGGTACGGCAACGAGTTAATGCTTCAGAACGATGTGCAGAATCTGCTTCTATTACTCCGACGTCTCGGTTTTATAATAAACGAGGAGAAGTCGGATCTGGTGCCGTCCAAGTCATTCCCTCATCTGGGAATGAGCTTCGAGACGCACAACAATCTCTTTCGTCTGCCGTTAACCAGAGCGAAATTAATCAGTTGTTACGCTCGCTATTGTCTTCACTCAGACAAAGTCACAGCGAGAGAGTTCATGAGACTGATAGGTCTGTGCGGAGCCGCTGCAGATCTCATTCCGATGGGGCGGTTACGCACTCGTCCTCTCCAAATTTTCTTGACTCAGAGTTGGAGTGTAAAGATTCATTCGCTCGATATAGACGTTCTCTTGTCAAATCAAGTGAAACAAGAGATTCAGACTTGGCCAAACATTCAGTGGTTGACTCAGGGATTCCCACTGCAGTTGCCGGATCCGAGTTTTACGATTATGACGGATGCCAGTCAAACAGGTTGGGGTGCAACAGTGATCCCAACGGATTCGAAGTGCCAGGGTCTTTGGGATCCGCAGTTTCTAGGCAAGCACATAAACATCAAGGAAATGATGTCAATTTGGCTTGCACTACGTCATTGGATGAACATTATTCAGAAAGCACATGTCCAAATCCTGTCCGACAATACGACAGTAGTAGCGTATATTCAGAACCAGGGAGGCACTCATTCCGTTCCGTTATTCAATTTAACGGAAAGAATCCTTCTGTTTGTTCTAGAACACCAAGTTCTACTTTCGGTCCGTCATATTCCGGGTCGTCTGAATGTATTAGCAGACTCCCTTTCACGGAAGGGTTGCTTGTTGCCGTCAGAATGGACTCTCAACAAACAAGTATTCAATCAGATTTGCTACCAATGGGAGCGGCCAATGATAGACTTATTTGCGACACAACTCAACAATCAGTTGCAGACGTATGTGTCACCATGTCCGGATCCCCGAGCATATGCAGTAGACGCTCTGTCGATCTCGTGGGACGGAATGATAGGATATGCGTATCCAGCGCCGTTGATTCAGCAGATATTGCTAAAGATAAAACAATCTCAATGCAAAATTCTGTTAGTAGCATCTCTGTCTCCACAAAGACCGTGGATAAATCTACTCAGGTGTCTGCTGTGGGACTTACCGCGAAAGCTTCCTCCACGAGAGGATCTTCTTTCGCAGGGGAAATCGCGTCAACTACATCACAACCCGCAAGGTCTCAACCTTCACGTATTTCCGTTGTGCGGTCCTTCTTGCCAGGCAAGCATTTTACAGGACGAGCAGTGGACTCAATTTCTAACTTACGCAAATAGTGTTGCTATTACAGATTTAATGAATGCTGCATATTGGTCTCAGCCATCCACATTCACAAATTTTTATCTCAGAAATATTGAGTCCATTTCTGGAGACCTGCATTGTTTAGGTCCGTTATCTGTTGCTCAGAATGTCGTCCTCTAAACAGTTGCAACTATAGTTATGCAGGCTTTCTGTTCTGGCAGTGACTCCGTCCTGCTGCCCTCTTCGCTCTGGGCTATTTGACCCAGGGCAAGGGGAAGGGGGGGGGGGGAGGGTGTTCCCTTAGGTCACCTGCTTTATAGTGAAAAGCAAGGGGATACCTCCTCCGGAGTCAGTAATTCTGAGTCGTTACCGGGATGGTTTTAAAGTGTAAAGTTAATGTTTAAAATTCATTCCTGTCATATTTTTAAAGTGTAGCTCGGTGTGAAGCATTTGTATATGTCACGTGTCAAACGGGCGTTAATATACAATCCTCGGACACTTTTAAAGAGTATAAAGAGTCTCAATTCTCTCAACTGACTTTATTTATTGGCTTACTTTAAAAATACTTAGTATAAAGGGTTGTACTGGATGTTAATAGAGAACATGAATGTTATTATGCTCAATTATGGAGGGTGTTGTGTCTTTCTAATTTATCATAAATAAGAAAGATACATGTAAAGCCTAATACTCCTTTTCTCCTCGAGGGGATGACTCTATTTTATATAGTTGAGCTTATTGGATTTTCCTCTATGTCCTAGGCCCTCCGGCCTTTTTACTATTCAGCTATGTCTGGGTCATTGGTACAGTATAAAAATGTTAAAAAATGTATAGTAATTTATATATTTTTTATACTTACCAATGACCCAGACGGGGATGGCCCTCCCAGGAGTTGGGAACTCATACCTCCCCGCTGAGTTCATAGCGCTGACCAGGCACTGCTTGTAAGAATGATAATTAGCGCCAATTTCGAGACCTCCTTGACACTGCGCATGCGCAGTGGAGGGAAAGTATGGAGGACCATTTAGGACATGATTTTTTCGGTTTTAGATGCAAATTTTGGGGATTGGGGGACAAAATTTGTGTTTGGCCCTAGATTTTTGAGAATTAGCACCAGCTATGTCTGGGTCATTGGTAAGTATAAAAAATATATAAATTACTATAAATTTTTTAACGTTCACATGATTCATGGCTATTTCTGTCATGCATGGATCCACGATGATCAAACGGAGAACTTTCCATCACCAAAAGCGACAGATTACATTGTAGTTTCACCATTTTTACAGTTGTCTAATTTATACCACCACGCCTTTGTGGGGGTAATCTACCTACAGTATAACTCTACTGACTGAATGGTATCAAGATTCGAGTTTTGAAACGTTATCAGAGATTCGAATCAAGATTCGATTCAAGCCAAAGTTGGAGGTTCACATGTCCCTACACTTTACGCTCTAATTTGGAAATATTTCTATAATTTTGGGACATTGGTTACCGCTGTGAGTATGGCAGAATTTAAAGATCTAGTCTAGGCTCAGTGGTTACGGCCTTGAATCTCAAACCGAAAGGTCCACGGTTCGATCTCCACCAAAGGGTAACTGCATTGTGTTCTTTGGTAAGGCACGGCACTTAAGCCTTTACCTAATATGAAAAGCATACGACACTTGCAAATAAAAATTTTTAATAAATAAGTTTTCTCATTTTTTGTCTCAAAAACATAGGTTATGACCCCTCATTGGAATGAGCTCAACGAGAATGTTCCAAAGAGGGGTCATAACCTATGTTTTTGAGACAAAAAAATGAAAAAATAATTAAAATTAATTGGCAATTTTTAGCCCGACTGTTTACAGTGAGGGCTATAGTAATGACTTTTGTCCGTCCGTCCGTCTGTCTGTCTGTCCATCTGTTAACATTTAGAGTTTTGGTTAAAGTTTGTGGTTAAAGTTTTTTACTGAAGGTTCAAGTGTTTTTTGTTGTTTTTTCTTTTCCTGTTTAGTTGACATTTGGAGTTTTGGTTAAAGTTTGTGGTTAAAGTTTTTTAATCAACCTTCAAGTACAGGCCATACCCGGTAGTTCTGTCTGATCGTCTCAAAATTTCATATGTAGATTTTAGGTCATGTCTACATGAGAACGTCCCCTTTTGGTCATGATCGGTCAACCGGTATGGCTGCCCGAGCCCAAAACCCGACAAACATTAGCACAGTCTACAGGTCGTATTTATGAAGGGCTTTCATTGCAACTTCATAGAATGCCTCTGTATAATGCCTAGATGAGAACGTCCCCTTTTGGGCATGATCTGTCAACCGTGATGGGTGCCCAAGCTCGAAACCCAAAAACTTTTAGCACAGTCTGCAGGTCATGTTTAATATGGACAGATTTTATTGTAACTTGATACGATGACTCCGTATGATGTCTACATAAGAATTTCCCCATTTGGGCGTGATCCATCAACCTTCACGACTGCCCGAGCCCAAAACCCGAAAACCTTTAGCACAGTCTACAGGTCATATTTATGGAGGGATTTCATTGTAACTTGATAGGTTGACTTCAAATAATATCTACATGAGAAAGTCCCCTTTTGGACGTGATTGGGCAACTGTGACGGCTACAGGTTCCTGAAGCCCGAAAACCTTCAGCACAGTCTACAGGTCATATTTATGAAGGGATTGCAATGTAACTTCGTAGGATCAATCCATATGATGCCCAGATGAGAATGTCCCCTTTTGGTTGCGATCATTCATCCATGATGGCTGCCCGAGCCCAAAAACCTTTATTACAGTCTACATGTCATATTTATGGAGGGATTTCATTGTAACTTGATAGGTTGACTTCATATAATGTCTAGATGAGAACGTCCCCTTTTGGGCAACTGTGATGGCAACAGGGGCCCGAAGCCCGAAAACCTTTAGAATATTCCACAGTCCATAATTATGAAAGGATTTCATTGTAGCTTGGTAGATTGACTTCATATAATGTCTAGATGAGAATGTCCCCTTTTGGGCAACTGTGTCGGCAACAGGGGCCCGAAGCCCGAAAACCTTTAGCCCAGTCTACAGGTCATATTTATGGAGGGATTTAATTGTAACTTTATAGGTTGACTTCATATAATGTCTAGATGAGAACGTCCCCTTTTGGGCAACTGTGACGGCAACAGAGGCCCGAAGCCCGAAAACCTTTAGAATATTCCACAGGCCATAATTATGAAGGGATTTCATTGTAGCTAGGTAGGATGACTCCAAGTTTGTGGTTAAAAACCCAGACAAACAACCCCACCCCCTACCACCCCCCCCCCCCCCCCCCCAATTAGGCTTTTTTTTCTCTTCTTTTCTCCAATATGCATTTTGAACTATTTACAGTCACTACATGCGGAACCTTTTTTTAAACTTACGTACCACCCCCCACCTTTTTTTTTTTACCTTTTGTCAAAAAGGCTTTTTTACAGTTTTGGCTAAAGTGTGTGGTTAAAAATCCAGACAGAAATTATCCCCCCTCCCCCCCCCCCCCCCCCCCACACCCAATTAGACATTTTTTTTTCTTTCCTCGAATATGCTTTTTTAGTTTTGGTTAAAGTTTGTGGTTAAAAACCCAGACAAACACCACCACCCACCCCTACCCCCCACCCCCATGGTGCCAGTCAGGTTTTTTTTTTTTCTTTTTTCTCTGCTCAAAATGCATTCTGAAGGGTTTAGACTGACCACATGTGGAAAATAAAATGGACTCCCCTAACACACCCCCACTCTTCCCCACCCCTCACCCCCCACCCCACCTCCTCCTCACCCAAGGCCATTCCTGCAATATTTTTTCTTTGGTACAAAATGCATTTTTAGCCTGACTGTTTATAGTCAAGGCTATAGTCATGACTTTCGTCCGTCCATCTGTCGGTCCATCCATCTGTTTGTAAACAATTGGTTTCCGACTGATAAATCCAGTTTGGATTATTTGGTTTCAACCAAAGTTGATATGTGTATATTCCAGATAGTAATACAGGCCAGGTTTCAATATAGGTTCCACAACTCCCTCCCCCCTCCCTCCCCCCCCCCCCCCCCTCACACACACAAATGTGTCACTTAGGCAATTATTCCCAAAATGCATTTGGAAGGATTGGGAGTTATTACATGCAAAAAAGAAAATTGACTCATATAGCCCAACATTGCTTTATGTACTTCATCTTTAATCCTTTACCTTACACAAGTTGAAGCCAACAGTACAAATTATTTTTCTGAAACATCAGATTTTTTCATTTTTTATTTACATGGCTTATTACTCTTTATTGGAACAAGCTCATCAAGTTTGTTCTATTAATAGGTCATGAGGTATGTTTTGAAGTAGAGAAATGAAAAAATAAAATTTGAATAGCAAATTTTGTATATCACGAGTGCAGATATGGCTGATTCGTTAGGTAAACTGTTAACAAAAAAATGGCTCCAACTATTTTGCATCTAAGCATTGCCATTCCTGGGACAGTCGGGCTGCATGCGTGACATCACTCTAGTTGTGAATAGCGCTGGCCAGTTTTGGCCATTATGTTGGATAAAGGGTTAATCCCAATTACCTACGTGGGGGCACTGTGGTGCTGTGTTCTAAGGCGCACTGCACATCAATGGTGGCACTTGTCTTCAGCCAATGCTAACCATGCATGTGCAGAGTTCAGGTTGTTTAATTAGGAAAATTTGCCTCGGCAAAAAAATTGCCTAGGAAAATGGTGTTTCCTTGGCAAAAAAGCACCATTTGCCAAGGCAATTTTGAATAAAGTAAATTATGGTTTATATATTAGTTAAAAAAACATTCAATCAATAAAATTAAGTTCGATAGTCTTTTGTTTATTACACACCACAGTAGTCCATTTCGAACATGTCGTCCCCGGAGTTCCAATGTGTTCTATGTGCCAAATGGCACATAGAACACATTGGAACACAGGAGACGATGTGCTTAAAAATCGCAACATTCATGCCTAGGAAAATGGATTTTAGGTCAGCAAATACCTCGGCAGTGCATATCGCCTAGGGTTAATTAAATGCCCTGAGAGTTAGTACGTTGGGGAGTCTGACAGTTGCTCACCACTGCTCAGTGGTTCTCTTCGGTTACTACGGCTTCCTCCAAATGTAAAAATTGGCCGACATGAGCTGACCCTGGCTGTTTAAAGTGTTGTTAAACCCCAGTAAATAAATAAAGACCTAATCTACACTACAACTTGTTTTGCCTGGTTCTGTACTCGAGGTTGAAATTAAAATATGGAAGGTTAAACTCCTTTTAACTGTTTGACTTCAGTGTCGAACAGAAAGTGCCCAAGTCCATAACCAAGACTCCTACGTGAATATCTGTAGTGCTGAATGGTATGCAGTTTATGTGATTCACTGTTGAAAGGGGCTCTCAGAGCACCTTTCAGCAATGTTTCACTCAAGAGTATTTAAACAGCTAAAAAATGTCACTTGGAGAAAAATCTCTCCTTCTAGACTAAGTTACAGCATTTGAAATGTTAAATGATCAAAGTTTATTGCCATTAATTATCTCATGTTTGTTTTCTATTTGTTTAATCATGATAAACCACCCTCTGGTTCAAGTTCATTATTGGGCAGCCATTATTTCAGATTAACAAGAGTTTGATTGTCAGTATAAAGTAAAGAGAGAAATATTCAGAAAGGAAAAATGTTGGTGTTCCTTGCAATTCTTACCGTATTGTCGTCATGTTACTGTGATCCTGTACCAGTTGTTCTATGGCATGGAATGGGTAAGTTTTTTTTATTTTTTTTATCTCTCTGTATATTTCCAGGCCTGGCATTTTCAGGAGAGCGATTTATTCACTCACCTACTGCTTGCCTTAAAAAAATTAAGGAGAGTGAAAATTTGCCCTCCTGGCCTTAGAAAATAATGATTACCACAACAGCCTATTCTTAAAACTACTCTTTTCAAATCTCTGCTATGTTAGTGGTCTCTGTAAGATGACAACACTGCCCCTCCCACACCTCCGGGCCTTGACAGGGCCCAGAGGTGTTGGAGGGGCAGTGTAGCCATCTCACAGAGACTACCTTGTTATTAGCACTAAATAAGATGTACAAAGCCCACTAGGCAGAATTCATTAATAGTAAAACATAATTTGCCACTCGTAGCTTTTGTAAGCTTGAGGAGAGCGATTTTTAGCCCTCCTGCATTTTTAAAAGTGTCAAGCCTATATTTCCCTGCTCATTTTGATATTAAATGCTAGGGCTGAATACCATACCGGTATCGGTGTTAAAAAAAATACTGCGGTGTCCTGTATATCGAAAGACTGTACCATAATCTCGACTTGAGCCATCATAATCGGAACAAATCAGCATGCATTGATGATATAGTTCGAATAACCCTTTACCCAACACAGACGATATCAAAATTTATTTTTTTTAAATATTAATTTATCAAATTTTTCAAAAATTTTCAAAAGAGCCATATCAGGTGACCCCTCATTGGAACAAGCTCCTTGAGCTCGTTCCAACGAGGGGGCACATGATATGATTTTGTTGAAATGTTTTGAAAAATAATATTTGTTCAACTGCACATTAAAAAATTCAGAACATGTTAAAAATGGAATTATGAGTATATAAATAATGATGATAAACCAATATTTTTGTAATTTCACCGGTCTTCAATCGATATTGGTTTGAATACCGGTATGTATTGGTTTATCGATAAATCATGCAGCCCTATCAACCCTTTACCCAACATAACGTCCAAAACCGGCCGGCGCTATTCTAAAAAATCGCCAATAAATTTTCATTATTTTTAGCTCAACTTTGGAGAAGCCAAATTTGAGCTTATGCCATGGCCCGTCGTCCGTCTGTCCATCTGTCCGTCAACAGTTGGATACGGCTCGGGCTAGAGGCCGTATTTATGAACCGATCTTTACGAAACTTCTTGGGTACCTTTGTTATGACCGTGGGACGAGAACGAGTATTTTTGGGTGCGGTCCGAAATTCAAGATGGCTGCCAGCCACCATTTTGTACCAACAATTCAGAAATCTGTTTTTTGTACAGAACTTCCATATGAAAGCTCTGATTTGAATAATTTTTTGTATGAATGTTTAGTACCATGGGATACATCACATATAATACAGGTTTTTTTCTCATGCGTAAATTATGCAAATTAGACTAACTTTGATGTTTTTTGGTGTTACTTTCAGCACTGTAAGTGCAAATGCCACTACGGCTCGGGCTAGAGGCCGTATTTATGAACCGATCTTTACGAAACTCCTTGGGTACCTTTGTTATCACCGTGGGACGAGAACGAGTGTTTTTGGGTCCGGACCGAAATTCAAGATGGCCGATGGCAGCCATTTTGTACAAAATTTGGTGCAATCAGATTTTTGCACAGAACTTCCATATGAAAGCGCTGATTTGAATAATTTTTTGTGTGAATGTTTAGTACCATGGGATACATCACATATAATACGGGTTTTTTTCTCGTGCAGAAATTATGCAAATTAGATGAACTTTGATTTTTTCAGTGCTACTTACACACAGTAAGTACACATGTCAATACGGCTCGGGCTAGAGTCTGTATTTATGAACCGATCTTCACGAAACGTCTTGGTACCTTTGTTATCACCTTGGGACGAGAACGAGTGTTTCTGGGTGCGGTCCAAAATTCAAGATGGCTGCCAGTGGCCATTTTGTACCGAAATTAGGTCTAATCAGTTTTTTGTACACAACTTCTATACGGCTCAGGCTAGAGGCCGTATTTATGAACCGATCTTTACGAAACTTCTTGGGTACCTTTGTTATCACCGTGGGATGAGAATGAGTGTTTTTGGGTGTGGTCCGAAATTCAAGATGGCCACCAGCAGCCATTTTGTACCAAAACTAGTGCAATCAGTCTTTTGTACAGAACTTCTGTATGAAAGTTCTGATTTGAATAAATTTTTGTATGAATGTTTAGTAACATGGAATACATCACATATAGTACGGGTTTTTTTCTTGTGCAGAAATTATGCAAATTAGATGAACTTTGATTTATTCAGTGCTACTTATACACTGTAAGTGCACATGTCAATACAGCTTGGGCTAGAGGCTGTATTTATGAACCGATCTTCACAAAACTTCTTGGGTACCTTTGTTATCACCTTGGGATGAGAACAAGGGTTTCTGGGTGCGGTCCAAAATTCAAGATGGCTTCCAGTGGCCATTTTGTACCGAAATTAGGTTCAATCAGTTTTTTGTCACAACTTCTACACAGCTCATATTTGTGAACTGATCTTCACGAAACTTCTTGGGTACCTTTGTTTTCACCTTGGGACAGGAATGAGTGTGTTTTGGGGTGCCTTTGTTATCACTATGCTATGAGAACAAATATTTTGGGGTTCAGTCAGACCCACTCTGGGAATCAAAGATTTTTTTCTAGTTTAGCATCTGACTGTCACCCACCTTTACAATATTTTACCTATACATTTGTTACAGGCAACGGTCATTATTTATGTACAGACCGTTACAATACTTTATATGTACCTTTGTTATCAGGTCATTACCTAGATGTTTGTCATTGCTGTGTCACATACTATACATGTACATGTCTTTGTCTTGACAAGTTGAGCTACAGTGTCATTGACACTTTCATTTCTTTTTTTTATCTCAAAAACATAGGTTATGACCCCTCGTTGGAATGAGCTTGTCGAGCTCGTTCCAATGAGGGGTCATAACCTATGTTTTTGTGACAAAAAATGGAAAAAATTAGTTATTCAAGATTTTTTTTGCAAGTGTCGTCTGCTTTTCGTGTTAGGTAAAGGGTTAAAAGCCACATCTATAATCTGAATCACCCTCTCCCAAAATAGGTGTGTTTTTCATCACCCTACCTACTCTCACCTGCCTAATAATTGTGTCAGTGTTCACCATTATTAATTTGGGAGAAAAAATCCCAGCAATCACTATTATTGGCAGTGAGGAATAAAGGGGAAAATGCCATCACTATTTTTATTTCCAGTCAGTTATCCTGACCATCACTATGACTCGACCCATCACTGTTATTAGACAGATAAGAGTACTCCGTTTTTAGGGTCTGACCCTAAGTTTTATTGACTTCTCCGGTGAAAAAATGATCCAAGACTTGCAGGTTTGGTTTTTAGCATAATTTTACAGCCCTGGTAATTCACCCTTGGCAATTAGCAGTGCCGAGGAAAATGCTGAGGAAACAAAAATTATTCACAGCAAAAATACTGCCGAGGATGGCTTCTTTAGAAAGCCTTGTGGTGGCAGAAAGTGTACAACTTCCAGGTTACTCAAAGAATCAAACCATGTGGGTTGTACTACGCTGTATTGGTAAACTTACAATTTACAGTACAAGTTGCAGCATAACCACTAGAAACTATGTGTTCTGCTTCTTCTATGTTGATATCGCCAGAATCTGACATCAGATTCTGGAAAGCTCTTACAGAGCTTTCCAGAAACTGATGTCAGATTCTGGTGTTATCAACATAGAAGCAGTGAGATACTTAGTTTGTGGTTATGATGCATCTTACTTTCACTCATAATATACATACTGAGCAAGTTACCTGCTTACTTTCAAGATTTTTTGTTCATGATTGAGTGAAAGATTCTGCACGTTGACCAGGGCTTGCCTTGAGTCGGGGCTGATCAGCCCAGTCCCCGAGATCAGCCCCGAGGAGCACTTGCTGGGGGCTTTTTTCAAGCCCCGACATTTTCCACAAAAAAGCACTAACAATAATGGACAAAATAGAAAATCAGCCCCGAAAAGGCCCCGACCTCAATATGTGGGGCACTTTTTTTTAGGCCCCGACCATTTTACTCAAGGCGAGCCCTGACATTGACAGTGATTATATACACATGTATCTCAAACTACTTTCACATGTTAAAGTTACTTGAAAGTTTTCACTTCACTCCACTCTATATATACATTACATGGCAACTGAGACTATGCCCTGCCCCTTGATGATTTTTACGCAATCGAACAGGCTTCAAAGCAATTGCCGTAGAAGCACCAGTTTTCCACAGTAATTTTTTTGCCGAGGAAACATGGATGAATTACCAGGACTGATTTTATGCTTTCATAACAATGTCATTTTATTTTAATTGCTTCCCATACAAATATTCAACAGTTTGTGTGGATAGGGGCAGGGCTGGGGTCTATTACTTTCAAATGTAATATATTACTATTACTTTTGATGTTTTTCTTTTTATATTACAATTACTTTTTAAAATGTAATAATTATTACTTTTATAGGCCTTATAAAGTACATTTTCTGTTTCTCAGGCCATTTTGGGGGAAAATTGCATGCAGGCGGGTGGGTGGGTGGGCATTTTTTTATTTTTTGTAATTATTTCTTTAGGGCACGCGTTGGCTCGGTAGTGGACTGTTGGACTTCTATGCTAGAGGTTCCGAGTTCGATCGCCATCCGGGACGACCCGCATTGTGTCCTTGGGCAAGCCACTTTATCCTGGTTGCCTACATGGGGGCACGATGGCACTAAGGCATACTGCACGTCAATGGTGCACATGTCTTCAACTGCTATAACTCTGTTTGAGCGGAGCTTCATCAGAGTTAAAATGTTGAGGAGCTGACAGTTGCTCGTCGATGCTTGGTGGTTCTCTCTGAGTATTCTGGCTTCCTCCACCCGTAAAACTGTCACAGTCACGATTAGCCATTGTGCATAAATATGTGACCTTAAAACACTAATAATAAATAAATAAATAAATAATTATTTCTTTGCCATCAAAAGTTCATGTTCTTGGTTGTTTTATGTCTTTGGCCTCATAATCTACAGTCCAGAACAGAATGGGTGGTGGTGTTTCTTTTCAACCTACTCACAATTGTTTACAATTGGCTGTAACATAAGTGCAAGCCCTACTTCGGAACTAACTCAAAGTTTTAGAATCTTTTCCAAATGAGTTGGAAAAGTACTAGAGTGCAAAAGCACGAAAAAGATCGAAAAAAGGGTCGAGCGAGACCAGCGCTCGAAATTACAGGTACTCTCTCTGCACACCTCTTGCGTTTACCGAGCGCATGCGCAACAACCGTGACGTCAATTCCTTTATTTTCCGCCATTGTACATGGTCGGAAATTTTTGTGACTTGTGCTAATTATGCTGTTTATTCTTCGTGAACAACTTATTCTACATATTTAGTGTGCTAGTGGATTGTATCCCTTTATCAAGCTACCAAATTATTATTATTTAATGTTAATTTGTATTTTTATTGCTTGTCTCTTCACACTTTATCTTGTCTTTCCCCATGTGTGAACACGACCTTAGTACTGTTTTCCGTCGGCGGGAAGCTTGATTATTATTTTGATATAATGCCTAAGACTATTCCTTGTACCTCTTGTTTGCAGGTGAAACATGTGGACGATTCTCATGCCACATGTGTCACTTGCAACAATTGCACTCAGGCCCAATCATGTGGTATTTGTGGGGTTTGGTCCTCTAAATTCTGGGCTTCTGTGAACAAGGTGGTTCTTTCCAGAGCTAGAACCCCTCGTTCTCGGGGTAAGGGTAGCCGTGCCGTAGCAGACATTTCTGCTGGTGCACGTGGTGACTCTGTCACACAGGATTCAGATCTGCCTTCTGTGGCGAGTTCCTCTGCAACTGTTGGTGGTGTTAGTTCAGTGATACCTGATGAGGAGACCGTGGTCTCTTTGTCTTCTGATGTCACTATTGAGGCGTCTGTTTTCGTGGAGAGCTTTTCCGAGGTCAGCTCAGTAACCCTCTCCGATCTGCCTCCTACACCGTCGACCGTTGTTGAGGAAGTTGCTACTCCAGATCCTATTCTGTCTGATGATGGCTCTTCCATCTCCTCTGGGGATGGTCTACAGTCTCGGAGGACCGAGGCTGTATCTGCTGGTGTGTCTGTGTGTTCTCAGCCTCCCCCAGCCTCGCGGCGGGGCTGTGCGGGTTTGCTGTCTGCTCTGTCTCATCCGGCTAGGTTTGCTCCTAGTCGGTTGAGCCGGCCGGTCGCTTCAGCAGCGATTCCTCGTCCCTCGAGTGAATCGTTTATCGTTCCACCTTCCCCTGCTAGTGTGCCGCCTAGCGGGATGGTGTTGGGACGTTGGCATCCAGGGCCTGCTGTTCGGCAGCGGTTAGTGACAGCCCCTGTTAGCTGTCACTCTCGGAACCTTCCTCCGGTGATTCCTCACTGTGTTCCGGGTCTGGGTGTCGATCGATGCTTGCCGTCGGTCTCAGAGGATAGGCAGTTGGGGCCGTCTGCTGCGCAGAGGCCAATGACAGGTTCCTATCATTCTTGGGACAATCCTCCGGTGTCTTCTCACCGTGTCCTAGGTCCAGCTACCGATCGACGTGTGTCGTCGGTCTCTTTAGAGGATTTGCAGGCAGGACCTTCTGTTTCGCAGAGGTCAGTGATGGCCCCTGGGCGTCACAATCGGGACTATCCTCCGGTGTCTTCTCACCATGCTCCTATTCTGTCTGCCGATCGACGTTCGCCGTCGGCCTCTTCTGAGGATTTGGGTTCTTCTACCAGGAGGGTCCATTGGGAGGACACTCCGTCGGGCGATTCTGCTGCGACGGATTCTCAGAGTGACCTGCGCCAGGCCGTTTTGGCACTCACCCGGTTGCTTTCTGGCAACCCTCAAGTTGGCCTCCTTGTGCCTCCTGAGGCACAACCTCCTTTGGTCGGTCGCCGAGATGTCTCGCCTGGCCCCTTGGATACTGCACAGTATTCACAGGAGGTTTCTGCTGGTCAGCCCGAGTTGGGCTACGTCTCCTCTGCTACGGAGGATGACGAGTATCTTGAAGGTGATGGGCCTCCCTCGTCAGTCTTGGGGCAGGCTTTGGATTTCATCTTTGGCTTATTGCCGGACGTTCAACCTTCCAACCAGCCTTCTGTGACCGTCCGGCCGCGGTCCACTGTGGAGCGCCGTAACCCTGTTGAGCCTTCTAGCTCCGGGGCTTTGCGTCCTCTGCAATCGGCTCAGGTTGTTGAGTCCTTCCAGGGCTTAGACGCCAAAATGCGTTCTAAGGCCCTCAAGGGTTCCTTCTTTTCTAGAGCTGATGCCTTTCTGCCTCCATCGCGGTTTCGTGTGTACGATTCCGTCTCTCCACCAGTCTTCCAAGGGATGACTACTGTGGATGAGGATTCTTCTTCCCTCGGGTTGACTAAGCCTAAGTCGGCAGTTCTCCCGATGTCGGTAGTTGAGTCTATGGTGGGCCTGTCCCGAGAGATGCTGGTATGTTATCTCTCGCGGACCATGTCGTCGCTGCTCTGGCTGAATATTTTCCACCAGGGGAGTTTGATGACGCTCAGGCGCCTTTTCGCATTTTGTCACAGGCTCTTATGAACTTGACACACGCTCACGCCTGTAACATGGCTAATTTGGAGCTGGCACGCCGGGATGCGGTGTTGGATTCTTTACCATCCCTTCCTTCTGAGCAACGTGCTGTTCTGAGATCTGCCTCTTTGGTGGGACCACAGTTGTTCCATGGTTCCGTGGAAGCTGTTCGTGGCGAAGTTCTTCGTCATTCAAAGGACCAGCTTTTGCTGAGACAGCTTGACCAACCTGCTGCTGCGGGTGGGGGTCGTTCCAGGCCCGCCAAGCGTGCTGCTGCGTCTGCCTAGTCGGCGACGTCGGCTACGCCTTCGGCTCCGTCTGCTCCTTCTGCTCATAAGAAGCGCCGACGTGTCCAGGCTCGCTGGCAGCCTCAGGCAGGAAAGTCTCAGGACGCTGTCACTTCCCGAGGTGGTTTCTCCTCTCGGGGGCCTCGTCGAGGCCGCAAGTGAAGGTTCTCACCTCGATTCGCCTCCAGTCGGGGGAAGGCTGTTGCTGTTCTACGACCGTTGGACAGAGACAACGTCGGACTCTTGGGTCCTCGACGTCATTCAATCCGGTCTGCGACTGTCCTTCCATCGGCACCCCAGTTTATCTCGGGTGCCCCTTCCGACTCAGGTCCCTTCCGATTCTCTGCATCGGGACCTTCTGGTGCAGGAGATCGACAATCTCCTCACCAAAGGGGCGATCGAGGTGGTCAGGAACATCCTTTCACCGGGGTTTTACTCGAGACTTTTCTTGGTGCCAAAGAAAAACGGCCAATATCGTCCTGTCATTGATCTGAGTACCCTGAATGAGTACATAATAGCTGCTCGTTTCAGTATGGAGACTTTCCGGTCGGTTCGACGTTCAGTTCATCAGGGCGATTTTGCGGCCAGTATTGACCTGAAGGATGCCTACTTCCATGTACCCATTCATCTGGAGTCACGGAAATACCTTCGGTTCTCGTTTCGGGATCAAGTTTTTCAATTCAGAGCTCTCCCGTTCGGTTTGAACCTGGCTCCTTGGGCCTTCACCCGACTGATGTCACAGGTGCTTGCTTTCCACCGCACTCAGTCGGCAGTGACTTCGTCAGCCTACCTAGACGACATCCTCCAACGGCACCACGTTGCTGCTGTTCTGGAGTTCGATGTCCGGCAGTTTCTTTGCCTGCTAGCGTCGCTGGGTTTCAGAGTCAATCGCGAGAAGTCGGATCTTCTCCCTTCTCAGCGATTCCGTCATTTGGGGGATGGATTTCGACACTCTTCACAATGTAGTGTCGGTCCCCCAAGCTCGGGCGACGATTCTTTCCGCCTTGACTCGGGACCTGCTTCAATCTTCCTTGGTCTCGGCCAGGACTTTCCTGCGGATGCTGGGCCTTTGCGGTTCGGTGACAGATCTCATTCCGCTCGGTCGCTTGTTTGTCCGACCTCTCCAACACTTCCTGTTGTATCATTGGCATCCGAATGTAGATCCGCTGGACCTGGAACTCACTATTCCTTGGTCTCTGCTTTGTCACCTCTGCCCTTGGGCAGATATTCCCTGGCTTACACAGGGTGTTCCGTTGGATCTTCCTTTGGCCGATCGCATCCTTACTGCAGATGCCAGCGATCGGGGCTGGGGTGCGACGTTGGATCCTCTCGGTCTGTCTACTCAAGGAGAGGGGGACAACGAGCAAGTGGGTCTTCATGTAAACCAGAAGGAGCTCCTTGCTCTTCTGTTGAGTTTTCGGCTTTGGATCCCTCATCTGTCGGACCATGTTCTACTTCTTTCGGACAATTCGACAGTAGTGGCCTACATACGGAATCAAGGAGGCACACATTCGATTCCCATGTATCGGCTGTCTCGGGATCTTCTGTTGGCGCGGGATGTGAACGCTCGGGTGTCCATTCGACACATTCCCGGGCGTCTCAACGTCCTAGCAGACTCCCTGTCCCGACGCGACAGTGTCCTTCCAACCGAATGGATTCTACATCGGTCGGTGTTTCAGGCGATTTGCGAGCAGTGGGGCCGTCCTCAGGTCGACCTTTTTGCTACTCGCTGGAATCATCAGGTCGAGACCTTTGTGTCCCCTTGTCCAGATCCTCTGGCTTTTGCAGTAGACGCTCTGTCTCTGGACTGGACAGGTTGGATCGGCTATGCCTTTCCTCCTGCACCGATTCTTCCTCAAGTATTAGCGAAGATTCGAACTTGCAGTTGCAGGATCATTCTGATCACACCCCTGTCTCCACAGAGGGTGTGGATCAATCTGCTGCAGCCTCTATTGGCTGATCGACCGATTCGTCTACCTCTACGTCGTGATCTTCTTTCACAGGGTCGTCCCAGGAAGTATCACAACAACCTGGCGAGCCTGTCCCTTCACGCCTGTCTTTTATCAGGTCCAGTCTCCGACGTAGAGGTTTTTCGAGACGATCAGTGGAGTGCATTTCTGCATCGCGGCGACATTCCACTGGAATGACTTATGCCGCCAAGTGGAAGGTTTTCTGCCGCTGGTGTTCAGATCACAATGTGAATTACCGTGATCAGTCAATCGCTCAAATTGCGGATTTTCTGGTTTTTCTTTTTGACTCCAAGGGCCTCCAGCCTATTACGATTAAGGGCTATCGGTCTATGCTGTCTGATACTTTCTCTTATGTGGGAAAGCGGTGCATCGGTCGTAATCTTTTTCTCTCCATACTTATTCGGCACTTTTCTTTGAAGAGGCCTCCAGTTTTGCGTCTTACACCCAAGTGGAACTTGGCACGGATGTTGCACTGTTTGGAGGGGGCGCCATTCGAGCCTTTATCTGAGACCGACATGCGTTTTCTCACCTATAAGACGGCTTTTCTTCTAGCGTTTGCTTCTGCTCGTCGAGTCAGTGAGCTTCATGCGCTATCTGTTGATTCTGCCTTCTTCCGAAATGAGGCTAACAGTGTCACCTTCACTACTGATTGCTCTTTTCTGGCTAAGAATCAACTCCTCGATTCGGTACCTCCTCCCATCTGCATTCGGGCTCTCCCTGCTGTAGATGGACGGAGGCCTCTTCTTTGTCCTGTTCGTGCGATCAAGACTTACATTACTCGCACTCAGTTCATTAGGAGAGGTCGGAAGAGATTCTTTCTGTCTCTCATTCCTAAGAGGCAGTCTATCTCTTCCCATTCTATTTCCAGGTGGATCTGTCTGGCAATCAAGCTGGCTTATTCTCGCTTGTCTGTGTCGGATCTTGTTTCGAACCGGCTTAATGCTCATGAGGTTCGTGCCATTTCTACATCCTGGGCGTCCTCCAATTCTGTTTCGCTCCGTGATGTTATGAATGCGGCTTACTGGAGGAATGCTTCTACCTTCTCCTCCTTTTATCTCCGCCACCTTCAGCAACAATCTGAGGACCTTTATTCTTTAGGCCCTCTCGTTGCTGCTCAGGCTGTTGTGCACCCTCGTTAAAATTGTTTTTGTCGAGGTTGCGCTTCGCTCAGCCTTGTTCTTTTCAGGTGCCTTCTCTCTATCTTCATTACAGGTTTTCGTTTTTGTTCTCTGCCATCCTTGCTTTCATTCTGCTACTCTTGTTGGTATTGGTTATGTGATTCACCTCCTCCTATTGTTTATTCAGCCAATTGTAAACAATTGTGAGTAGGTTGAAAAGAAATTAAAATTTTTTAGTAAATTTTGTTTCTTAACATACCTACCACAATTGTTTATCGGAGACCCACCCTCCTTGGGGATATCTTTGATATCGATGCCTCCCAGCTAAATCACAACTTCTCGTTGGCGGAAATACGGAATTGACGTCACGGTTGTTGCGCATGCGCTCGGTAAATGCAAAAGGTGTGCAGAGAGAGTACCTGTAATTTCGAGCGCTGGTCTCGCTTGACCCTTTTTTCGATCTTTTTCGTGCTTTTGCACTCTAGTACTTTTCCAACTCGTTTGGAAAAGATTCTAAAAGCTTGAGTTAGTTCTGAAGTAGGGCTTGCACTTATGTTACAGTCAATTGTAAACAATTGTGGTAGGTATGTTAAGAAACAAAATTTACTAAAAAATTTTAATATTTCGTCCCTTGAGTTCAAGAAGGCTTCGCGATGCTAAAGCATTGCAAAGCCTTGTTGAACCCAAGGGACAAATTTATCAATTTTAATAACTTTGGTAAAATATCAGACATAAAACAATTTAATTTTTATTTTTTGAAGTTTGCATTTGTTATAAAAAGAGAGTATGTGGTAGCCAAAAGGACCATGTGGGAGGGCCTGAGAAACCTTTTAGGCCTTAGCCAAATATTTATACCTATACTGCACATATTGGAGAGCTTCTACCGCAGACATTGGTTATCAAGTCCAGTTATACCATGAGGCAACAAGCTACCAGGCCACCAGTCTAATTCTGTTCGGAAGTTGAGGCTGTTATGGGCTGTTTGTTTGCCCACTTTTCCAGGGCCTTAGAAACAGATTTTTCACTTTTTTTTGGCCTTATTACTTTTATTACATTTATCGATTTCCCAAATTTCATGCAGAAATTTGTTCCCATAATGCTGATCACGACATTCATTATGAGAACAAAAGTTTCTGTTTAACCCTTTACCCAACGTAACGGCCAAAACTGGCCAGTGCTATTCTCAAAAATCGCCAATTAATTTTCACTACTTTTTCATTTTTTGTTTCAAAAACAAAGGTTATGACCCCTCATTGGACCGAGCTCATCGAGCTCGTTCCAATGAGGGGTCATAACCTATGTTTTTGAGACAAAAAATGAAAAAATTTAGTTATTCAAGAATTTTTTTGCAAGTGTCGTCTGCTTTTCATGTTAGGTAAAGGGTAAACTGTGTCGGCTTCAATTGTGAGAGTTTTAAAAAAAATAATGGCACAGTACAGTACATCCTACTTTTCTTTCATCAACCTGTTTTGCATTATTTTTTCTCCCAGTACCATCAGTGGACTGTCTCCCACACTGATTCCTTAACCCTTAAACAAATCAGCCAAGACATCATCTGCCTTGAACAAAACTTTGAATTAAAAGTGGCAAAAATTTAAACTCACCTACCTACCCACCTTGTTTCAGGCCTGGCATTCTCTAGGAGTGCAGGAGTGCTGCATGCCTACTGCACGCCTAGAAAAAATTGAGGAGGGCAATTTTTTGCACCCCTTGATTTATTGGAATCCCAGACCTGTTTGGGACTGCTTTTAAAATCTATTATCATTTCGTCCCCTGAGTTCCAATGTGTTCTCTGTGCCTGCTGGCACAGAGAACACATTGGAACTCAGGGGATGATTTGTCAATGTTGCACTGATTCGCATTAATTCATGACCCCTTCTATGTCGCATTTCGATACATTTTGAGTGTAGAAGGCAGTCACATAAGAATTGAATGCAACATTTTGAATAATGAGATGGGTGTGCCAATTTGTCCACTATGTAGCTGAATGTAGCATAATTTTTCAGTCGCCATATTAATACCTTGAAGTGAATATAACCAAAATAGCATTCAAGTTTTTGCACTGAAAATTTCAGGTGCAATTGCACTCCCAAGAAATCTGAGGAGGGCAACTGTTTTGCACTCCTTGAATTTCTAGATTGCCAGGTTTGTTGTTTTTTTTTTCAAGCCTGTGATGGGAAATACACCTATTTTCAGACTTTCAATCAGGGTGAGCTATAGTGATCACTCACTGTCTGTTGTCCGTGAACATGATGTTTGCGTTTTCTCCTCCAAAACCGCTGAACCAATTTATTTGAAATTTGAGATAATAGTTTGTTATGACATTGCATTTTGATTTTGTTCAAATCAAGTTGCCTCGCCCTTCGGTAGGGCCACGGCCAAAAAGTATGCTTAAATCTTAAAAAATCTTCTTCTCATGAACCAGCAGTAGCAGAGACTTGATATGTGGTGTGCAGCTTTCTTTTGAGGTGTAGCCTCAGATTTGTGCAATAGAAGTTCGAGGAGCTATATTTGCCTCTGTTATGGGAGGGGCAAGAATTTTTGCCCCGCCCAAAATTTCTATTTTCCAAACTGAGAAGCTGATTTGAACCAAATTTGATATGAGGGCTTATTGGGTCATAAGTACTTAATTTATGCCAAAAAAATTTTCCCGTCCCCCCCCCCCCCCCCCCCCCCCCATGGGAACCGCAGGAGCTAAAAATAGAAAAAATTTAAAACGTCAATATCGCCAAAACTGGGGAGCACGGTAGCTCAGTAGGTAGACCGAGAGGTCCTCAGTTCGAATCCCACCTGCGTCAACCGAGTTGTGTCCTTGGGCAAGACACTTCATCTCCATTGCACGCGTGGGAGCATGGAGGCGTTGTGTACTAAGGCGTACTGCACGTCAATAGTGCACTTGTCTTCAACCAATGCTGACCCTGCTTGTGTGGAGTTAGTATGTTGGGAAGCTGACAGTTGTTCGCTGTTGCTCGGTGGTTCTCTCCGGGTTCCTCCACCCGTAAAACTGTCACGGTCATGATTAGCCATTGTGCATAAATATGTGACCTTAAACACCAATAAATAAATAATAATCTCCAAAACTACATGGCACTGAGAATTCTTATTTGGTGTGAAGCTTCCTCAGGACCAACAGAATGGAATGGTCCAAAAAATTGCTATCGGTTTTATCACAGGGTACTTTTTGGAGACTTTGAAAAAGTGCTGAGTCCTCATTTTTTTAACTCTGTGGGTAATGGGAAAACATTTAAGACTACTGTTCTCCCAAACCACTGCTCCAAAAGCATTCAAATTTCTCATATAACATCTTTGGAAGACTGTTTCTTTTTCACATCCACCAGTCGGGAATTTTTTGATATTTGGTATACAGCATCCTTACGGAGGTGAGATTCAAGTTTGTTCAAGCCAAGACCCTGGGTTCATATTTGAGCCCAAATTATTACTTAGTTCAATATGAAGAATATTCTTTAAAAATAATTTGTTTTTAGATCAACTGGTCAGAATCTTTGGATATTTGGTAAAAGCTTTTCTTAGGAGAGGCAGTTGCAACTTGTTTAAATCAATTCCCTGGGTTGATATTTAGGGTACCATTTCAGGTGAGTGCCCTCAGGCTCCCTGGGGCCTCTTGTTTTTTAATCGTTTGGTCATTTGAAGGAGGGGGCAGGAACAGATCCAGAGCCGATTTTGATACCTGTTACAGGTATGGGTGCCCAAACTCTGGAGCCCAAATGTCCCTGAATTCCTGCAGGAAAATTTCATTCATTTTGAAATCTACAGGTTGAAGCAATTTTTTCCAATATTTAGTAGAAATCTGTACACATACAGTTGATAAAAAGCACTTCAGGACACATGCAGTGGTCTAATCATCTGTATTAAGACATCTCAATTTATTTGTGGATACTCTGAATTGAAAAACAGGTGTCCCCCAAAAATTCATGGATACGTCCTTGGGAGGGGGCAAACCATACATACATTATATGGACAGACGATTACCACTAAAACACTCATATGGAGTGTAGTTTCCACTAAGATAAAAAGTTTCCTGGATAAGAATGTGACAAGAAAAGTTTCAGTCAGTGGACCTCTGGGTTGAACCCAGAGGTCCATTAGCAGAAACTGTGCTTGCCCTTCTTAGGCATTACAACTGGAGTCAAACGTTATTGTCTAAGTAGAAAGTGCAATCTGTGAGTGTTTTTCATCATAATTCTCGGGACACATACTGTAGGGTACCCTTGAAATTATAAGATATATCTTACTGCTTTTCATTTAAGAGTGTGAGAAAAAGTGTACCCCGTTTGCAAATGAGGTGCATGATGGGTGCATGAGTAGTGATGAGCCTATAAGATAAATGACCTGTAATCCGAATGCCGATGTTTTTTTTTTATACAAAATCATCTAATTGTCAATGACGATGTCAGATGGTCAGTGTTTTATGTTTAATTGATGGTAATCATCAGGCAATGCACCATGTAAACCTCTCCCCCCTCCCCCACCCCCAATACCAACAATGGTTTTAGTGGTGTTTGTTATCATTGTTGAGGGCTTTAATTAACGATTTAATTATTGATGGGCACAAATTATTTTACTAATGGGCACTGCCATCTTGCATACATAATACAGTGGAACCCTTTTAATTGAATAACCACTTTGCCAATGAATATTATTCAGCAGGAGTATTCAATTAACAGGGATTGTATCACTTTCCTGTATTCTAGAGATAAACTTAGCATTTATTCTATTATATCTTGTTTGACAGAGCTCTATGAGCTCTGTCAAACAAGATATAATAGATTAAATGCCTGTATTGGATGTATTGAGGCCAAATAGGTCTATAATCAAAGGAAAACCGGGGGGAGAGTCAGGGTAATTTCTCAACAGGATACAAGATTTTTCTATTCAATTTATAGGAGAAAATTATTCAATTGACAGGAGTATTCAATTAACAGGGATTGTATCACCTTCCAGTATTCTAGAGATAAACTTAGCATTTATTCTATTATATCTTGTTTGACAGAGCTCCATGCCAATAGGTCTATAAACAAAGGAAAACCGGGGAGAGTCAGGGTAATTTCTCGACAGGATACAAGATTTTTCTATTCAGTTAACAGGAGTTTACTCTATAACCAATATTCAATTAACAGGTCAAATTTGTACAGGAGGTATGGTAAATGGTTTTGCGTTGGGAAATTAGATTCAGTTAACAGGGTTATTCAGTTAAGAGATATCCAATTAAGTGGGCTCCACTGTATTTGAAAAACCAGAATCATGGCATTGTCCTTTCATTGTAATGTTTTTTGTTTGCAAATTTACCCCATTTTTTTCCCAAAACATGGATATTGTCAAACCATGATGAAAGTTGAACCATGAAATGCTTTTTTTTTTACTTGGGATTTCAGAGTTTCTATGAATAATAATAACACTTTGGCCGGCTGCTGATTTGTTGCAGTTCTCGGGTGAGAAGGCCTTGGTTACCCCTGTACTCCCAACTGCCTCCCTATTCCCATGCTTCTTCTCTCCTCCCAACACTTGGAGACGAACTGCTTGATGACATCCCTTGCCCCATTCTTCCCAATCTCTCCGATTAACATATTAACCCTCTCCTTTGAGTTTTTGTAGATGATACTGCCAAAGAAATACAATAAGGCTCTGCTTTTTGACACATGTAGGCCCAGTCATTTGATTTTGTGGCAAGCTGTTACTCTTGCATGCCATTGCACCTACACTTTTTACTTTTTGCGTTGTAGACATCAGAGTGCCTCGGTTCCACCTGAGAGCACCGAATCCTTACTTAACCCTTTACTTAATGTAACGGCCAAAACCGGCCAGCGCTATTCTAAAAAAATTTAAGTATTTTTTTCATTTTTTGTCTCTAAAACATAGGTTATGGCCCCTCATTGGAACGAGCTCGTTCCAGTGAGGGGTCATAACCTATGTTTTTGAGACAAAAATGAAAAAAATTAGTTATTCAAGATATTTTTTTCATGTGTCGTCTGCTTTTCATGTTAGGTAAAGGGTTAATGAATCGCCTGCATCTGTCGTGTAATATCCAAATTGTGCAGAAGAAATTTTTTTTTTGAATTTCAACAAAATTAGATCGTCGAGCTTGTTCCCATGAAGGGTCACATGATATAGGTTTTTTTTATGCACCCGAGAAATTTTCTCGAGGGAATTATGTATTCACCATGTCCATTGTCCAGTGTCCATCGCCCGTCCGTTAACTTTTCGCATTCCGTCAGTTAACTAAAGTTCTACCAACCAGATCTTTACCAAACTTCATTTGCAGGTTAGGTATGATAAGTGGAAGTAGCCTATTTATTTTGACCATGATGTGCCAAAGGTCAAAGTCACAGTGACCTCCAGTGTTAATTACACTTGAAATTGGTTTCCGCTCTGTAACTAAAATTCTACCAACCGGATCTTTACCAAACTTCATATGTGGATTGGGTATGATGAGTGGAAGAAGCCTATTTATTTTGACTCTGGTGTGCCGAAGATAAAGGTCACAGTGACCTCCAGTGTTAAATACCCTTGATATTGCAGAAGGAGGGCATATGCTGCGCTTTGCGTTGCTCTTGTTTTTTTTTAATTTTAATAATTAGGTGAAAAAAAATTAAAATGATTAAAATTTTGACATTATGTGTTTTCTGTAAAAGAGTCAACTTCATTGGAAGTAAGCCAAATAATACAATGTGTGTACAGAAATGTGGGCAATACAACATGAATTATACCAGGACTCAACAATAGCATGCATCACTTCAAATGTTAATAAGCAGTATAGACCTCGCCTCTTATTTTCAAATCTGAAAGACCAGGCACGTAGCTGGGATATCAAAGTTAAGGGTGCAAGAGAAATATCTAGGGGATGGGGGGGGGGGGGGGGGGCTTGGGGGGGGCAGCTAGTTCAGTGTCCTGAACGTAGTAGCTGCTATGTTCAAATCGCTGAACTACTAGGGGGTCATACATAATAGGATGAGCAGCAGCATCCGAGCCATGAAGCAGTGAGATGAGGTTGAACAGAAGAAGGGTACACCCCCTCTCGGTGGAGTGGGGGACCTCCCCCAAGAAAAATTTTGAAATTTGAGACAAAAAAAACCCCAATTTCCTTGACTCAGAGTCTGTTTGAGTCCATAATTTATAAGTTGTGAAAGGCCCCCATGGCTACATCACTTTGAAAGACTGTAACAGGGTGTGCACATCCTTGAAAAGTCCTTGAATTTCAATCTTACTCCTTGAATTTTGAAAATTCTGAAAATGTACTTGAAAAGTACTTGAAAATCCATCAGACTCCTTGAAAGTCCTTTAATTTTGCCCTATATCATTTTTACCTGTGTAATAGTGAGCAATTGAAACATCTCTTTTGCACATTTTGTTGTTGAAAAACAAAAAAAAACGAACATAAATAATGAATAATCGATAAATGAGGAATTAAAGTTCAGGCATTATTTAACTGGGTGTCATTATGTAAGCACCATAATTTTGTTACCGAGCATTTTAGAAGCACCGTTTTTCTGGAATTTAGAAGGATGAGGTAGAAGACATTTTTAACCCTTTACCCAATGTAACGGTCAAAACTGGCCACCGCTATTCTCAAAAATGGCTAATTAATTTAAATTATTTTTTTTCATTTTTGTCTCAAAAACATAGGTTATGACCCCAAGTTGGAATGATCGAGCTCGTTCCAATGAGGGGTCATAACCTATCTTTTTGAGACAAAAAATTAGTTATTCAAGAATGTTTTTGCAAGTGCCGTCTGCTTTTCATGTAAGGTAAAGGGTTAAAGTAGGTAAGGCTTCTAAAAATGGTTCTATTCCAAATGTACATTTTAAAAAAAACATCCTTGAAAAATGCTGATATGTCCTTGAAAAGTCCTTGAATTTTTTTGGTCCTAGACTGTAAGAACCCTGTGTAAGTTATTGGAAAGATTTCTTGGTTTTTCACAACAAATTCTGAGAGTGACATCAAATGTAAATCAACCAGTTTTGCCAACTTTTCTCAGTTTTCAGATTCTGTCACAATGAAGTTGTCACTGCACACATGCCAAGTCTCTGAACATGGCATTTATAAAAATCTTACTGTGGAGCACTTTTCTATTTTCAGGGGATAGCTGCTGCAACCCCCTCAGTATGGGATCAATCAAAAAATTAATAGAGCAACAAGTTCCAGGAGTTTATGTTCGATCTTTAGAGATTGGGAACAGTATTGTTGAGGTGAGAAACTTCTAGACTTCTTGACTGTCATATTGTCAGATTATTTCTAAATGGTAACATAGAAGAGGCATATTATTATAGATTGGGGAATTTTTCAGTATTCTAGAGATAAACTGAGCATTTGTTCTATTTTTGGCTGAGGGTGGGGCAAAAAAATTGCTGTGGAAAACTGGTGCTTCTACAGCAATTGCTGTGAAGCCTGTTCGATTGTGTAAAAATCATCGGGGGCAGGGCATGGTCTCAGTTGCCATGTATATGTAGTGTGCGGTGAAGTGAAAACTTTCAAGTAACTTTAACATGTGAAAGTACTTTGAGAAACATGTGTATATAATCACAATCACTGTGCAGAATCTTTCACTCAATTAGATAATGCCAATATCTTGAACCATGTGACTGAGAAAAATTCTTGGATGTAAGCAGGCCACTTGCTCAATATGTATAGTACATGTGTGAGTGAAAATAAGATGCAGCATAACCACAAACTAAGTATCACACTGCTTCTCTGTTGGTAACACCAGAATCTGTAAAAGCTTTCCAGAAACTGATGTCTGCTTCTGGGGTTATCAACATAGAAGAAGCAGAACACATATTTCTTTTCAACCTACTCACAATTGTTTACAATTGGCTGTAACATAAGTGCAAGCCCTACTTCGGAACTAACTCAAGCTTTTAGAATCTTTTCCAAACGAGTTGGAAAAGTACTAGAGTGCAAAAGCACGAAAAAGATCGAAAAAAGGGTCGAGCGAGACCAGCGCTCGAAATTACAGGTACTCTCTCTGCACACCTCTTGCGTTTACCGAGCGCATGCGCAACAACCGTGACGTCGATTCCTTTATTTTCCACCATTGTACATGGTCGGAAATTTTTGTGACTCGTGCTAATTATGCTGTTTATTCTTCGTGAACAACTTATTCTACATTTTTAGTGTGCAAGTGGATTGTATCCTTTTGTCAAGCTACCAAATTATTGTTAATTAATGTTAATTTGTATTTTTATTGCTTGTTTCTTCACACTTCATCTTGTTTTTCCACCATGTGTGAACACGCCCTTCGTGCTGTTTTCCATCGGCGGGAAGCTTGATTACTTTATTATAATGCCTAAGACTATTCCTTGTACCTCTTGCTTGCAAGTGAAGCATGTGGACGACTCTCATTCCACATGTGTCACTTGCAACAATTGCACTCAGGCCCAATCATGTGGTATTTGTGGGGTTTGGTCCTCTAAATTCTGGGGTTCTGTTAACAAGGTGGTTCTGTCCAGAGCTAGAACCCCTCGTTCTCGGGGTAAGGGTAGCCGTGCCGTAGCAGACATTTCTGCTGGTGCACGTGGTGACTCTGTCACACAGGATTCGGATCTGCCTTCTGTGGCGAGTTCCTCTGCAACTGTTGACGGTGTTAGTTCAGTGATACCTGATGAGGAGACCATGGTCTCTTTGTCTTCTGATGTCACTATTGAGGCGTCTGTTTTCGTTGAGAGCTTTTCCGAGGTCAACTCGGTGACCCTCTCCGATCTACCTCCTACACCGTCGACTGTTGGTGAGGGAGTTGCTACTCCAGATCCTATTCTGTCTGATGGAGACTCTTCCATCTCCTCTGGGGATAGTCTACAGTCTCGGGGGACCGAGGCTGTATCTGCTGGTGTGTCTGTGTGTTCTCAGCCTCCCTCAGCCTCGCGGCGGGGCTGTGCAGGTTTGCTGTCTGCTCCGTCTCATCTGACTAGGTTTGCTCCTAGTCGGTTGAGTCGGCCGGTCGCTTCGGCAGCGATTCCTCGTCCCTCGAGTGAATCGTTTATTGTTCCACCTTCCCCTGCTAGTGTGCCGCCTAGCGAGATGTGTTGGGACGTTGGCATCCAGGGCCTGCTGTTCGGCAGGGGTCAGTGACAGCCCCTGTTAGCTGTCACTCTCGGAACCTTCCTCCGGTGATTCCTCACTGTGTTCCGAGTCTGGGTGTCGATCGATGCTTGCCGTCGGTCTCAGAGGATAGGCAGTTGGGGCCATCTGCTGCGCAGAGGCCAATGACAAGTTCCTGTCATTCTTGGGACAATCCTCCGGTGTCTTCTCACCGTGTCCTAGGTCCAGCTACCGATCGACATGCACCGTCGGTCTCTTTAGAGGATTTGCAGGCAGGACCTTCTGTTTCTCAGAGGTCAGTGATGGCCCCTGGGTGTCACAATCGGGACTATCCTCCGGTGCCTTCTCACCGTGTCCCTATTCTGTCTGCCGATCGACGTTCGACGTCGGTCTCTTCTGAGGATTTGGGTTCTTCTACCAGAAGGGTCCATTGGGAGGACACTCCGTCGAGCGTTTCTGCTGCGTCGGATTCTCAGGGTGACCTGCACCAGGCCATTTTGGCGCTCACCCGGTTGCTTTCTGGCAACCCTCAAGTTGGCCTCCCTGTGCTTCCTGAGGCACAACCTCCTTTGGTCGGTCGCCAAGATGTCTCGCCTGGCCCCTTGGATACTGCACAGTATTCACAGGAGGTTTTTGCTGGTCAGTCCGAGTTGGGCTACGTCTCCTCTGCTACGGAGGATGACGAGTATCTTGAAGGTGATGGGCCCCCTCGTCAGTCTTGGGGCAGGCTTTGGATTTCGTCTTTGGCTTATTGCCGGACGTTCAACCTTCCGACCAGCCTTCTGTGACCGTCCGGCCGTGGTCCACTGTGGAGCGCCGTAACCCTGTTGAGCCTTCTAGCTCCGGGGCTTTGCGTCCTCTGCAATCGGCTCAGGTTGTTGAGTCCTTCCAGGGCTTAGACGCCAAAATGCGTTCTAAGGCCCTCAAGGGTTCCTTCTTTTCTCGAGCTGATGCCTTTCTGCCTCCATCGCGGTTTCGTGTGTACGATTCCGTCTCTCCACCAGTCTTCCAAGGGATGACTACTGTGGATGAGGATTCTTTTTCCCTCGGGTTGACTAAGCCTAAGTCGGCAGTTCTCCCGATGTCAGTAGTTGAGTCTATGGTGGGCTTGTCCCGAGAGATGCTGGGTATGTTATCTCTCGCAGACCATGTCGTCGCTGCTCTGGCTGAATATTTTCCACCAGGGGAGTTTGATGACGCTCAGGTGCCTTTTCGCATTTTGTCACAGGCTCTTATGAACTTGACACATGCTCACGCCTGTAACATGGCTAATTTGGAGCTGGCACGCCGAGATGCGGTGTTGGATTCTTTACCATCCCTTCCTTCTGAGCAATGTGCTGTTCTGAGGTCTGCCTCTTTGGTGGGACCTCAGTTGTTCCATGGTTCCACGGAAGCTGTTCGTGGCGAAGTACTTCGTCATTCGAAGGACCAGCTTTTGCTGCGACAGCTTGGCCAACCTGCTGCTGCGGGTGGGGGTCGTTCCAGGCCCGCCAAGCGTGCTGCTGCATCTGTCTCGTCGGCGACGTCGGCTACGCCTTCGGCTCCGTCTGCTCCTTCTGCTCATAAGAAGCGCCGACATGGCCAGGCTCGCTGGCAGCCTCAGGCTGGAAAGTCTCAGGACTCTGTCACTTCCCGAGGTGGATTCTCCTCTCGGGGGCCTCGTCAAGGCCACAAGTGAAGGTTCTCACCTCGATTCGCCTCCAGTCGGGGGAAGGCTGTCGCTGTTTTACGACCGTTGGACAGAGATAACGTCGGACTCTTTGGTCCTCGACGTCATTCAATCCGGTCAGCGACTGTCCTTCCATCGGCACCCCAGTTTATCTCGGGTGCCCCTTCCGACTCAGGTCCCTTCCGATTCTCTGCGTCGGGACCTTCTGGTGCAGGAGATCGACAATCTCCTCTCCAAAGGGGCGATCGAGGTGGTCAGGAACACCCTTTCACCGGGGTTTTACTCGAGACTTTTCTTGGTGCCGAAGAAAAACGGCCAATATCGTCCTGTCATCGATCTGAGTATCCTGAACGAGTACATAATAGCTCCTCATTTCAGTATGGAGACTTTCCAGTCGGTTCGACGTTCAGTTCATCAGGGCGATTTTGCGGCCAGTATCGACCTGAAGGATACCTACTTCCATGTACCCATTTCATCTGGCGTCACGGAAATACCTTCGGTTCTCGTTTCGGGATCGAGTTTTTCAATTCAGAGCTCTCCCGTTCGGTTTGAACCTGGCTCCTTGGGCCTTCACCCGACTGATGTCACATGTGCTTGCTTTCCACCGCACTCAGTCGGCAGTGACTTCGTCAGCCTACCCAGACGACATCCTCCAACGGCACCACAATGCTGCTGTTCTGGAGTTCAATGTCCAGCAGTTTCTTTGCCTGCTAGCGTCGCTGGGTTTCAGAGTCAATCGCGAGAAGTCGGATCTTCTTCCTTCTCAGCGATTTCCGTCATTTGGGGATGGATTTCGACACTCTTCACAATGTAGTGTCGGTCCCCCAGGCTCGGGCGACGATTCTTTCCGCCTTGACTCGGGACCTGCTTCAATCTTCCTCGGTCTCGGCCAGGACTTTCCTTCGAATGCTGGGCCTTTGTGGTTCGGTGACAGATCTCATTCCACTCGGTCGCTTGTTTGTCCGACGTCTCCAACACTTCCTGTTGGATCATTGGCGTCCGAATGTAGATCCGCTGGACCTGGAACTTACTATTCCTCGGTCTCTGCTTTGTCACCTCCGCCCTTGGGCAGATATTCCCTGGCTGACACAGGGTGTTCCGTTGGATCTTCCTTTGGCCGATCGCATCCTTACTGCGGATGCCAGCGATCGGGGCTGGGGTGCGACATTGGATCCTCTTGGTCTGTCTACTCACAGAGAGTGGGACAGCGAGCAGGTGGGCCTTCATATCAACCAGAAGGAGCTCCTTGCTCTTCTGTGAGTTTTCGGCTTTGGATCCCTCATCTGTCGGACCATGTTGTCCTACTTCTTTCGGACAATTCGACGGTAGTGGCCTACATACGGAATCAAGGAGGCACACATTCGATTCCCATGTATCGGCTGTCTCGGGATCTTCTTCTGTTGGCGCGGGATGTGAACACTCGGGTGTCCATTTGACACATTCCCGGGCATCTCAACGGCCTAGCAGACTCCCTGTCCCGACGCGACAGTGTCCTTCCAACCGAATGGATGCTACATCGGTCGGTGTTTCAGGCGATTTGCGAGCTGTGGGGCCGTCCTCAGGTCGACCTTTTCGCTACTCGCTGGAATCATCAGGTAGAGACCTTTGTCTCCCCTTGTCCAGATCCTCTGGCATTTGCAGTAGATGCTCTGTCTCTGGACTGGACAGGTTGGATCGGCTATGCCTTTCCTCCTGCACCGATTCTTCCTCAAGTATTAGCGAAGATTCGTGCTTGCAGTTGCAGGATCATTCTGATCACACCTCTGTCTCCACAGAAGGTGTGGATCAATCTGCTGCGGCCGCTATTGGCCGATCGACCGATTCGTCTACCTTTACGTCGTGATCTTCTTTCACAGGGTCGTCCCAGGAAGTATCACAACAACCTGGCGAGCCTGTCCCTTCACGCCTGTCTTTTATCAGGTCCAGTCTCCGACGTAGAGGTTTTTCGAGACGATCAGTGGAGTGCATTTCTGCATCGCGGCGACATCCCACTGGCATGACTTATGCCGCCAAGTGGAAGGTTTTCTGCCGCTGGTGTTCAGATCACAATGTGAATTACCTTGATCCGTCTATCGCTCAAATTGCGGATTTTCTGGTTTTTCTTTTTGACTCCAAGGGCCTCCAGCCTATTACGATTAAGGGCTATCGGTCTATGCTGTCTGATACTTTCTCTTATGTGGGAAAGCGGTGCATCGGTCGTAATCTTTTTCTCTCCAAACTTATTCGGCACTTTTCTTTGAAGAGGCCTCGAGTTTTGCGTCTTACACCCAAGTGGAACTTGGCATGGGTGTTGCACTGTTTGGAGGGGCGCCATTCGAGCCTTTATCTGAGACCGACATGCGTTTTCTCACCTATAAGACGGCTTTTCTTCTAGCGTTTGCTTCTGCTCGTCGAGTCAGTGAGCTTCATGCGCTATCTGTTGATTCTGCCTTCTTCCGAAATGAGGCTAACAGTGTCACCTTCACTACTGATTGCTCCTTTCTGGCTAAGGATCAACTTCCTGATTCGGTACATCCTCCCATCTGCATTCGGGCTCTCCCTGCTGTAGATGGCCGGAGGCCTCTTCTTTGTCCTGTTTGTGCGATCAAGACTTACATTACTCGCACTCAGTTCATTAGGAGGGGTCGGAAGAGATTCTTTCTGTCTCTCATTCCTAAGAGGCAGTCTATCTCTTCCCATTCTATTTCCAGGTGGATCTGTCTTGCAATCAAGCTGGCTTATTCTCGCTTGTCTGCGTCGGATCTTGTTTCGAACCAGCTTAATGCTCATGAGGTTCGTGCCATTTCTACATCCTGGGCGTTCTCCAATTCTGTTTCGCTCCGGGATGTTATGAATGCGGCTTACTGGAGGAATGCTTCTACCTTCTCCTCCTTTTATCTCCGTCACCTTCAGCAGCAATCTGAGGACCTTTATTCTTTAGGCCCTCTCGTTGCTGCTCAGGCTGTTGTGCACCCTCGTTAAAATTGTTTTTGTCGAGGTTGCGCTTCGCTCAGCCTTGTTCTTTTCAGGTGCCTTCTCTCTATCTTCATTACAGGTTTTCGTTATTGTTCTCTGCCATCCTTTCTTTTGTTCTGCTACTCTTGTTGGTATTGGTTATGTGATTCACCTCCTCCTATTGTTTATTCAGCCAATTGTAAACAATTGTGAGTAGGTTGAAAAGAAATTTAAATTTTTTAGTAAATTTTGTTTCTTAACATACCTATCACAATTGTTTACCGGAGACCCACCCTTCTTGGGGATATCTTTGATATTGATGCCTCCCCGCTAAATCACACTTCACTTCTCGTTGGCGGAAATACGGAATTGACGTCACGGTTGTTGCGCATGTGCTCGGTAAACGCAAGAGGTGTGCAGAGAGAGTACCTGTAATTTCGAGCGCTGGTCTCGCTCGACCCTTTTTTTGATCTTTTTCGTGCTTTTGCACTCTAGTACTTTTCCAACTTGTTTGGAAAAGATTCTAAAAGCTTGAGTTAGTTCCAAAGTAGGGCTTGCACTTATGTTACAGCCAATTGTAAACAATTGTGGTAGGTATGTTAAGAAACAAAATTTACTAAAAAAATTTAATTTTTATATCGAGCGAAAGCTACCCACAGGGTCACGTGCAAGCGATCCGAAGGATCACTTGCTTTGCAAGCAGTTAGGCAACACGTATGTACCGTTTGTATGAACTCAAAGCTAATCTTATCTCAAAGGCATCAAGTTCAAAATTTTTCAACGGAAGTGGTACACAAGGACGCTGCCATGTTTGTGCATAGCGGAAGTTGACATTCGTAATTGAAGAAATGATTTATTTTCGTAGAAAGTAGTTAACGAGATGAGACTTCACGAGAATGACTCTGGCTGATTAAACTTTTAGGATTTTTTCCCAGAGGAACCGGGGACAAATGAGGTTCTATTTTTTCAAGCATTCTCGGAAGCTAGAACAAGTGATGACTGTCCACCATTGCTTTCACCCTCATTGGGTGAAGGGATCCTTAATATATTGGGTGTGGGAGGGGGAGTTGGGGGCTAATGGGTCACTGATTATGTCACGTGACGTCCATAGCAAGTAAAGCACACCCCTAGCAACGGGCAAACTACTGGGTCAGTTTTGACCAATTTTGATACATGGACCCAACATGCATTGCAAATGAAAACAGACAGATCAATGGTGCCATCGCGTGACTTCCCTAGCAACCAGAGTGCCCCCTTAGCAACGGGCTAACTACTGGTCCGATTTTGACCAAATTCGGTATACGGACCCAAACTGCATTGCAAATAAAAACAGACATATCAATGTTGACGTCTCGTGACTTCCATAGCAACCAGAGTACACCCTTAGCAACGGGCTAACTACTGGGCCGATTTGGACCAAATTCGGTATACGGACCCAGAATGCATTTCAAATGAAAACAGACAGATCAATGATGATGTCACCTGACTTCCCTAGAAACCAGAGCGCCCCTTAGCAACGGGCTAACTACTGGGCCGATTTTGACCAAATTCGGTATACGGACCGAAAATGCATTGCAAATGAAAACAGACAGGACAATGGTGTACTCGCATGACTTCCCTAGCAACCAGAGCACCCCCTTAACAACGGGCTAACTACTGGTCCGATTTTGACCAAATTCGGTTTACAGACCCAAAATGCATTGCAAATAAAAACAGACATATCAGTGTTGCCGTCTCGTGACTTCCCTAGCAACCAGAGTGCACCCTTAGCAACAGGCTAACTACTGGGCCGATTTTGACCAAATTTGGTATACAGACCCAAAATGCATTGCAAATGAAAATAGACAAATCAAAGTTTACGTCTCGTGACTTCCCTAGCAACCAGAGTGCCCCTTTAGCAACAGGCTAACTAATGGGCCGATTTTGACCAAATTCGGTATACAGACCCAGAATGCATTAAAAATGAAAACAGATAGATCAATGATGACGTCACGTGAGTTCGCTATCAACCAGAGCGCCCCTTAGCAACGGGCTAACTACTGGACCGATTTTTACCAAATTCGGTATACGAACCCAAAATGTATTGCAAATGAAAACAGGCAGATCAATATTGACGTCTCGTGACTTCCCTTGCAACCAGAGCACACCCTTAGCAACAGGCTAACTACTGGGCCGATTTTGACCAAATTCGGTATACGGACCCAAAATGCATTGCAAATGAAAATAGACAGATCAAAGTTTACGTCTTGTGACTTCCCTAGCAACCAGAGTGCCCCCTTAGCAATGGGCTAACTAATGGGCCGATTTTGACCAAATTCAGTATACGGACCCAAAATGCATTGCAAATGAAAGCAGATAGATCAATGTTGATGCCCGTGACGTCATTAGCAACCAGAGCTCCCCCTTAGCAACGGGCTAACTACTGGGCCGATTTTGACCAAATTCGGTATGCGGACCCAAAATGCATTGCAAAAACCCAGAAGCACAGGATTAGCTGTTTCATAATTACTCTCAGAATTATCTGTTGTTGTGATAACTACAAACAATACCGGTACGTCGGTATTTTTTTCAGTGAAATTAATGAAAATGGCTTATTGAAATTGGCACATAAAGCTCTAGGCCTATTTAATTCAAATGACAAGTCTGTGTTGTCTTGTGAAGTGTGTATGTCTGTGCTGGCTTGTGTAGTTTGTGTGTCTGTTGGGTAAATCGCCCAGAAACCTGGTCCAAATCGTCCACAAACATGGTCCGAATCGTCCAATAGTCTGGTCCGAATCGGCCAGAAATATGGTCAGAATTGTCCATAGATCTGGGGCCGAAACGTCCTATTTAAAAATCTGGTCCGAATCATGAAACTACATTTGTGATACTCAGTCTTATTATTTCAAAGATGGCCTTTTCAGTAAAACTGCATTGGCTTGTTATCATTGTCCTTTTTTGCACAGCACTGCTGTATTTTCTTCTTGCGGCTACTAACAGTTGGTAATAGTAACAATAAATGCTACACGCTATTTGTGAAAAAATAAAAATGAACGCAGCAATTTCCGTAACTCTTTGGATAAATTCTGGAAAACAACAACGCCATAAATATATCTTCCAATCAAAGCAATAATAAAATTATCTTTCAATCAGAGGACTGGGAAATATCTTTCAATCAAAACGCAGATAAAAGTAGTTATCTCGAAATTTGGTTGGTTCCCTATTCTTTACCAGTAAATGTAGGCCTACAGCACTTTAGGCCTAATGCATCACTTTTACTCGCTTTTAGGTTTGCCTAAATTTCTTATTACTCTAAACCATTGGCCCAGACTAGCTGGTGCAAACTCAAGGGCCAAACACAAATTTTGAACCCCCCAATCCCCCAAATTTGCTCGCAAAACCGAAAATTAAAAATCCTATCTGGTCCTCCATACTTTTACTCTCCACGCATGCGCAGCTGTCAGGAATTGACCAGAATTGGCACCAACATCATTCTTTGTTTGGCCCTAAAGTCAGCAACAATGAACTGACATCTGTGCTTTAAAATCTCCTTTTTTGAGGATGCCAGACACAAATCAATGCAAGAATTGGTGGATACAAGGCTGTTATTGGATGATGGAAGTGTTCAATGGTGGTTTTAGACGTTCAGGGCTGTAACTTTATAATAATTATAAAATTATTTCATGTTTCCCAATTTCGGGACACACGCCTGACATCATCATTTTTGCTAATGATTATTCCACTGTTTGTTAAGTATTCCTTCCCTATCCTTCTATGAACCCTTCCTGTTAAACTCTTAAGTTTTTGGGCTATTTTTTATTGAAATTTTTTATTAAATTTCTTGGGAGTTTAACATGTATTACAGAATATTTATTCTGTTTTTCCCCATGGTTACGTCCTCACCCTAGGGGTGTTAGGTCATTTAGTCTTGTGTCTTCTATCTGATGTATCGTTTGCGTATGAAGATGTAGCTTTGCATCTGGTAGCATTTAAATTGGTTTCTGACTTTGGGCCTTTTTGTGAGCCTGATGTCTTGTTTCCGTTTTTTTCATTGACGTTGTTTACATTGACAACGTCCTCATATATAGGTAGTATTTTATATTCTATTACTGTAGAATTACTGTAGGATACATGTATTATTATTCTGGTAGTGTAGCTCAATAAATTTGGATTTTGTCCACACTTAGGCTCTACCCTTGGGCTCTTAATGTTCCTATTTTTCTAAAATATTTTGAATTTAATTTTGATTGCTATTATTCATGTATCTTAATTATATATTTTCTTGTGGAGTTTGGAGAAGTGATATCGACTTAAGTCGATACACTCCTGCAGTCTCTTGTCATACTTGTGTTCACTGGGATGACTAATATTGGAGACGGGTGTCGCGATACGTTGTTTGGAATGAGGTTCTGAGGCCAGGACTCTCACCGCGTTATAATTCATTTTTTCAGTTTCTATTTCAGAGGAACATGAACATTGTGATGATATTGTGACACCTATCCAAGTGTGCTACCATCGTCGTGTTCCGTTGAGCAAATAGAGCTAGCTGCAGTGCTCATGATATGCAAGGGATAGGGCCTCTAGTTAGTGTTCTTAATCTCTTGCAAGCAGCTAGTTCGACCAATGAAGTGGTTATTCCATCTGTGGGAGCCGTGACACCGGGTAAGTCAGTTGCAGTCGAAGGAAGTGTAGATGTGGGTAGAGCGAGCACTTAAATATAAATAAGCTCACCCAGCGATGGCGAAAATAGGAAGGAAGTCAGCAAGTTCCTTGTTGGGAAGCTTGGCGAGGTCTAATAGACTGCGAGTGGGAGAGGCTCCTCTCTAACCTAACAACATTTGGGGCCAAATGTTGTTATGAGAAACTTGCACGAACCGGAGCAAACGCCTGCCCACCGCTCGGGACGCTCTGTCTAGTCTGCAGCTGGGGTCAGCTTCAGTCACGTCACGGTTTCCTCCGCTACGTTTCACAAGCTAAAATCAAGTTTTCTTGTTGGGAGGCAAGATGAGGTTGATGAGACCGCGAGCAGGAGAGGTCCCTCTCTAACCCAACAACATTTGGGGCCAAATGTTGTTATGCGAAACATGCACGAGACGGTGCTTGGGCCGCTCCGTTTTGTCTGCAGCCAGGGTCGGCTTCAGTCGCGGCTTCCTCTGCTACGTTATTAAAGCACACACGACCACAGGCTAGCTACCCGACTTCAGATATCAGCTGTGCGAAGACGGCATTCTTCGCCCCCTGAAGTCGGACCATCCAATGGCGAGCGATCTGAGGCATCGATCAACAGGACGTTCGGAGAAGAGATCTATCTCCAGATCTTCTTCCCAGGAGCAGCAAGTGGTGGAAAAAACAGAAGGCCACTGCTTCTCAAGCCTCGGGAACGGACTTGCATCCCAGCTAATGCAAGAGCAGCCTCGCGCAGACTCCTGTGTTCAGCTGTCGGACGGTGCTGGGTCGGTCCGGTCAATTGTGCATGTAGAAGAAGCCAGAGGTTTCTATACGGGACGCTCGGCTAGATCTGGGGTCAGATCTCCATTTGGAGAACCCTCTCCATCCCGTTAACAGTCGGGGTCGACTGTGTCTGTTGTGAGAAACCACATTGAGTCGGAACACGCGTCGAACGTTCATTCCACACTGCAGCCTGGCCAGTGGTAGTTATGGCTTCTTCTGCTTACATGGAAGCGCACAAAAGAGGATTAGTCTAGAAGTTTCTAAGCAGGATGCTCTGTGAGATCTGGGGACAGATCGCGAGTGCAGAGCATTTTTTTGTCCTGTTAACAGTCGGGAACAACTGTTTTGTGTTGTAAGAGACTTCATTGAGGAGGAGCATCCATTCTTTGTGACGAGTCAGGATGCTTCTTCCTCACTTCAACTGGGGTTGACTGAGGTTACAGCTTCCTCTTCTTCCATGGATATACGATAAGGGATAGATGCCTACAAGTTTCTAACGGAACGCTTGGCGAGGTCTGGAGCAGACTATGAGCTGGAGAACCTTCTCCTTTCCGTCAGCAGTCGGGGTCGACTGCTTTTGGTGCAAGAAACTTTAGTGAGTTTGGACACCCGTTCAGGCTTGCGGTTCGGGATGCTCCTTCCACACTGCTGCCGGATTCAGTGGCAGCTATGGCATCTTCCCTTGCTTCATTAATGAAGCACGTTGACCACAGACTAGCTATCTGAATTCGCAGGTTCGGGTTGATAGCTAGTCGTTTGAGACTGGTACTACCGTTTAAAAGACTCCGATGTTGAGCTGTCAGACGGTACTGCATTGGTCCAGTCATCCGTTCAGTCGGATGGAGTTGACCATATTTGCGGTTGGAACATTTGGATGGTGAGAGGGATACGGAGTGTGAGTCTCCATCTCTCACAGAAGGGCACTTTAAGACTATGAAAAGCCTTAAGCTCTTAAGATTGTTCACTCTGAATATAAGTCTGCGTTTAGATGAGCGGGCCGGGGATGAAAATATGTCCCTACCTGCATCATGGAAATGATGGAATGTGCTATTTCATTGAAAAGAACAAATCTGGGCGCAATGTCCTAAGCAGATCACCTTACCAGAGCTATAGCACAACGTCTCAATGGAAAGAAATATGAGTACGTGGTTCCTCGCTAAGAGTTCTTTCCAGGGCCATCATGTATGCCACGTACAACTCCGCACAGGCTGTGAATTTGGAAAGGTGAAAAGCTCTCTCTGAATCACATCGGTTACCAGAAATATACTATTTGATGACAAGCTTGCGTTGATATATGAGCAGGCTACAAGAAAGCTTCCAGTGCTCTGCTATTGAATTCACTGTCTCATCAACACACTTCAGCAGACTGGGGTAAGCGAGGCCATTCTGCTTCTAAGAAAGCATCATGAAAATGTTTCGCGAGGGTACAATAACCCTCTTATATTTACTCTGGAAATCGTCATTATAGCTACTAAGGAAAGGTGTTTAGGCCTGATCAAGGCTATGGATCAGACCCTCCTAGGCCAACGATTAATGGAAGGTTATTATCTTCACGAGAAACTGGACGTTATTCACAGAAGTTCCTTTCAAAGAGAGTCACTTCTAGTGGAGATAAAGGCTCTCGCATTGAAGGGAACAATTGAGGTCGACGAGATGAGTTTTTTCGCGGGGAGGACTTAGCTTCTCCTCCCGCAAGCATTGTAAGTCGTACAGGTGATGGACGTGACCTCTATTGCTTGCCAGTTGACGGAAGGTTATCAACTTCACGAGAAACTGAACGTTAATCACTGAAGTTCCTTTCAAAGAGAGTCGCTCCTAGTGGAGGTAAAGGCTATCTTATTGAAGGGAACAATTGAGGTCATCGAGATTAGATTTTGGTTGCAATCCACTTGGCGGTAGGTTATCAACCTCGCAAAAAGTGGATAAATTGCGGAAGATCAGTGGATGAGAATGTAGTCTCGGCAGGCCTGCAGCTATCAGCCCGAGCAAGCTCCACTTACAAGAATACTTGTTAGACAAATCTTCCAAGAGAGGCTTTCCTTCTGGAGGTATAAGCTTTGCTATTGAAGAAAAGCATTAGACATCGTCGAAATTATTCTCCAGTTTTTTATTATCACCTGTTTCTCATCCTGAATCCAGATGGATAGTGCATAGATAGGCTGAGATATGCCTTGGCGTCAAGACAATTATGTCATTGTGGACGCCATAGTAGCCTTCTGTACGGTTACAGCGGCCTCTTGGGTTAGGCTCTGTCTGCTGTCTTTTGGGAATAAAAGCGAAAAAGATACTGTGCTTTTCGGTTTGTTTTTTCCTAGGTGTCATAGACTTGAGTCTTATTGTTACACCATAGTAGCCTGGCTAAAATCATGAGTGAGATTTTTTCAGTATTATGCAGTGGCATAACTGAATTTATTATCTCTTGGGACTGCGGTCTCTTTGGGAATTCAGGGTTGTTTATATAGCGGCTCTTCATTCCCTACCTTGCGCGACGATAATTGTAAGTCTCCATTAAGTGAGCCTTCAGTGTCGCAACTTACACCGATATATCTGTCTTCACGAAGATGAAGACTTATAAGCTATGGCTAGCATTGTAAGTCTCCTTAGTGAGCCTCTAGGGCCTCAGTTATCAGCTTTTAATGGTCTTCACGTACAGGAATACCTTTAGCTGCTTCAGCTAGACTAAGTTCATTGTCCTATTGGACATGATACCGTTTGTTAGAGGAGATTATTCTCTTCAAACCGGTAAGGTTTGGTGTGAGTTATTATGTTAATACGGTGTATTTGTTCATCATGATCTTCCCCGCCCTTAGTGGCATTATGGAGTCGGTCACACGTGAGGGAGCCTTGCGGTTCCTATACTATTTAATGACTAACACAAGAACAATTCTAGTAATGCGGGTGAGGGGGGGTTTCGATATAATTTTGAATCCCCCCCCTCCCCTTCCCCACCGCCAATGTGTTAATAGGCGATTACCAGGCAAGACATAGTCTTCTTCCCGTAAGCCTCATGCATTTAAGTATATACATGCATTTCATGACTTCTTGATTGGCGTCTGGGTCGTGTTCTATGGCGGCCTCATGGGCACATCCACTTTTCAGTTGGTTTGTTTCCTGTGGTTCGTTTATATGTCATATATGAGCATATGATTCATCATCAATAAATTGCTATCCTTTGGGTACCTGTAAGGCTGTCTAGTCAGTTGACTGGTATTCAGATGACTACATGCGGGATTTCTGTGCTCATGTGCATAATAAGTGTATTATTAGGCAGACATATTATTGTATGTTATGGACCTTAGAAACAATGAATTATTTTGGGGGCGGTCCGTGACAGACGAGTCTGTTAATCATAGCTCATTCCATTTCTAAATCCAGGTTTCTATAAGATTCAGTAGCCTATCGAGTATAACTTGTCTATGCATTCTTGTATATTCGCACATTCTGGGAGCATAGATATCGGATAGAACACGTCTGAGAGTGTTATTTATTGGAATTTATTGTACAGCTGAACGGGGTCGCCTGTGGGTTACCTCTGAAGTGTGTTTACTCTCCAGAGATTGTCCATTGTGATTCTATTGGACATGTGTATGTTGTACATATTATATCACTGGTTTTCGCCCTATCTACGTATGCCGACTGTGGTATACGTTACAAGCGGGTGCTATTAACTGGTAGAGTGCTGGAAGCCCATATTTGGGCTTTACTCTGAAGTGTCAGTACCAGCACTTGAAGGCTTCATATTTTGTGGATGTTGTTCATACAGGGCTTGATTTAATCTGAAAATTTTGAATAGCAATTTACTATTCACCCTGGAAAATTGATTAGCAGTTGATCCAAAAGCACTTGAAACTAATAAATCTTGAATAGCAAAATTCAGAAATTGGAGAGCAAAGTGCTATGCTAATCCAGTTAAATCGAGCCCTGTGTTCATACCACCTTTGAAGTGACATTATTTAGTCTGTTAGGATTTGCCTTGTTACAATTTATGGGAGAGTGCCTATAGGCACTCTCCCATAAATTGTAACAAGGCAAACATATGTGAATAAATTTTGATGACCAAAAATAATTTAGCACTCTACCAGTTAATTACTGGAATCGTCATGATAGCCTTAGCTTCTGAAGTGGTGTTAAGCACCATTTATTAATAATAATTAATATCTGGTTGCCTGTTCGACGAATATATATTGTTATTTGGTACTGCTTTTACTGATTCCAGAGTGCTCCCCTCTTTGTTTTTTAAGAAGATTCCTTCAGAAAGGGTGGGGGGGGGAGGTTTAAATCTCCTCCAGCTTGATAAGTGTGTAACTATGAGTGAAGCTGTTTTGTCTGTAGATTATATCCAGCTTGTGTATTATTGTATATGGCGTATGTTTGTAGGTGGTACCCTCTCACTCTCAAATACGCCATCCTAATTTTTAGGGCTTAGTCCGGACTAGCCTAAAAATTGGGAACTTGTTAGATCCAATTAGCATAGTCATTCATGTTAAGAATACTGAATTACTTGAATTTGGCTCCTTATTTATGATATGTCTTCTCTATTACTGTACATACATGTAATTCCTTTTAAATTTAATTTCCTTTCACCTTGGATTGCAGGCTTGGGAACTATGTTGGTCTGCTAATTCTGAAGTCCTAGGCCCTCCACCTTTTTACGATTCAGCTAGTCTGGGCCATTTGTTTATAGTATAAAAATATGATTAATTTAAAGTAATTTGTATATTTTTTTATATTTACCAATGGCCCAGTTGGGTAAGGACCTTCCATGAGTGGGCACTTATACCTTCCCACTGAGTTATTATGTAGTACTCTCTTCTACAAAGAATGATGTTGCCGCCAATTCTGATCACTTCCTGATGGTTGCGCATGCGCGGATAGTAAAAGTATGGAGGACCAGATAGGATTTTTAATTTTGGGTTTTGCAAGCACATTTTGGGGATTGGGGGGTTCAAAATTTGTGTTTGGCCCTTGATAACTTTGAGTTTGCTCCAGTTAGTCTGGGCCATTGGTAAGTATAAAAAATGTACAAATTACTTTAAATTTATCATTTTCAGGTCCACACGATGAATTTTTTCAGTAGATTCCTAAATGACATTGCGCATCGGCACATGACGTCGCCTTGAAGGAACGATCAGCAGCATTTTGTTATTATCTTGAAACTGTTTGCAGTTAAATCAGGCTGAATATTGCACAGTAAAATGTCATGTAGCATATAATAAAAAGAAAATCGACGCTATTTTAATGAATATCGGAAATTATCTGGCAAGCGCTCGTGAAAAATAAAACTTTCAGGTCCACACTCATAAGATAATTCCTGATATTCTCTAAAACAGCGACGGTTACAGCGTAGATATCCGCTATTTATGGTGTATTATTTTATCGTAAAATCTAATTTGTTTGTGAATTTTACAAATAAAGTAACCCATGTGTAACATAAACAATCAATCACATAGGGCTGAACGATATTCAAAACTGAATAACGGGTATCGGTATTCAAAAAAATACTGCGGTATACTGGTATATTGAAAACTGTTCAGATATATTAACCCTTTACCTAACCTGAAAAGCAGACGACACTTGCAAAAATAATTCTTGAATAACTAATTTTTTTCATTTTTTGTCTCAAAAACATAGGTTATGACCCCTCGTTGGAACGAGCTCGACGAGCTCGTTCCAACGAGGGGTCATAACCTATGTTTTTGAGACAAAAAATGAAAAAAATAATGAAAATTAATTGGCGATTTATGAGAATAGCGCTGGCCGGTTTTGGCCGTTACGTTGGGTAAAGGGTTAACACAAATACCACAATCGACACTCGAGGCATCACAGTCGGAACGAATTAGCATGCCTTGATGACGCGGTTCGAAAAACCTTTACCCAACGCAGACGATATCAAAATTTATTATTTTCAAAATTAGTTTATCAGATTTTCCCCAAAGATTTCAACAAAACTGTATCATGTGACCTCTCATTGGAACGAGCTCGTTCCAATGAGGGGTCACATGATATACTTTTGTTGGCATTTTTTAAAATTATTTTTTCAGCTGCTGAATTTGTATATTACGAGGGTACAAGCAGACGATAAAGGGATAATATTATTCATTCAGGGCTACAGTTAAAAAACTAAAGACATCTTGAAAATTTAATTGTGGGTAAATAAATAATGACGATAAACCGACATTTTTGTAATTACACCGGTATTCAATCGATATTGGTTTGAATACCAGTTTTTATCGGTTTATCGATATACCGTGCAGCCCAACAATCATGGGTTATTTCCAAGTCTGCCTTCCAGTCAGTAGATAAATTATAGCCCAAATAAAAATTACCTTATGATGCCCTCTCTTTCCATTTCAGGATACATTGAATGGATTTTTCAAAAATGTCAATGATCAAGTTACAATGGTATGCGGAAAATTAGCAAATGACACCAAGTTAGCCAAAGGTTACAATGCCATTGGTTTTTCACAGGGAGGACAGTTCTTGTGAGTAAATATTTTTTAACTCTTAGAAGCCAGGAAACGAGTTTTCTTGCCTGTGATGAGATATGACAGGAAATCTGGCTGTGACGGTTCGGTTATCTTTGAGCTGGGGGAGAATTAAACACTGAGCAGGTGCTTCTAGTCAAGTGTCGTCTGCCTGAATAGGCAGACGACACTTGACTAGAAGCACCTGCTTTACTGTAAGTTTTTCGCAGTATGTCATGTTCAATAAATTCATTCTGATTCCCTGGCTTCTAAGAGTTAATCTTGTATTATAATCATTCAGTTCCAAGTATCAAATAGTGTTTAAAGTCAACAAAATATGAAATGTCCTTTATTGATTGAGTTGCTGATCCAACTGAATTTCCTGTGGTTATCATGGTCCTATTGATATCAGCTCAATGTGGTTTCTATTAGAAAGTTTTCCAAATATTCTGCCGTAGTAAGGCCTGGCATTTTCAGGAGAGTGATTTATTCGCTCGCCAACTGCTTGCCTTAAAAAAATTGAGGAGGGCAAAAAATAGCCCTCCTTGCCTTAGAAAATAATGATTACCACAACAGCTTATTCCTAAAACCCTCAGTTTTTCAGATCTCTGCTATGTTAGTGGTCTCTGCAATATGACCACACTGCTCCTCCCATAACCCCGGGCCTTACCAAGGCCCAGAGGTGTGGGAGAGGCAGTGTAGCCATCTCACAGAGACTACCTGGTTAGCAGCACCAAATAAAATGTACAAAGTCCACTAGGTAGAATTCATTAATAGTACAACTTCATTTTGCCACTTTTAGCTTTTGTAAGCTTGAGGAGAGCTAATCGCTCCCCTAGGCCATGTGAGGAGAGCGATTTTTAGCCCTCCTGAATTTATAAGAATGCCAGGCCAGCGGTAGTCAGGGAATATATTATTTAGTATTGACACTTTCAGGAGCCAATTTATCAAAATTTTGGCACCTGAAAAGTTCCCCTTTAACTTGTGAACGAAATTCATTGCAGTAGTAAAGAGCATGCGCAATGATGAAGCAAACCAAAAAACATACTCAAACCCAGTGATTTTGTCAATGAAGTGTTAAAAATATTGTTTGGACAAACCTTCAACATTAATTGTCAGTGAGTGGTAATGGGGCAATGTTTTTTCTTCAATAAAACATTGTATGTTATCAACTTTACAAAGAGCTGAATTTAATTAAACAAATACATTGGAGCTCTGTTAATTGAATAGCCACTTTGCCAACGAAAATTATTAAATTAACAGGAGTATTCAATTAACAGGGATTGTGTCACTTTCCTGTATCCTAGAGATAAACTTAGCATTTATTCTATTATATCCATGAGCTCTGTCAAACAAGATATAATAGATTAAATGCCTGTATTGGATGTACTGAGGTCAAATAGGTCTATAAACAAAGGAAAACTGGGGAGAGTCGGTAATTTCTCGACAGGCTACAAGATTTTTTTATTCAATTAACAGGGGTTTACTCTATAACCTATATTTAATTAACGGCAAATTTGTACTGGAGGTATGGTAAATGGTTTTGTGTTGGGAAATTATATTCAGTTAACACATTTATTCAGTTAAGTGATATCTAATTAAGTGGGCTCCACTGTACTTTATACCGCCACGAGTGATGAATTTACTAATTAAATGTTGCTTTTTGTAAAGTCTCGTGAACTGCTAAGCCCAGTGGATTTACAGAAATTACTTGATAAATCTGTTATTTTCAAACAGGTTGCGTACTGACATCATTCAACCTGATCAAGGCCCCTGTGAACATGGATTTTTTTTCAACTCGACTTTCGACTCGGAACTTGCCAAAAAAAATGTTTGAGTCGACCGAACATCGAATTTGATCCAAGTTAGCCAAACCACGGGTTCAAGTGCGGTTTCATACTTGATATTTCCAGTTTAAAATAGCCACATTAGAATTGTTTTGGCATTGTACTGATGATTTATCCACATATTCATGCTAACATTCAACATACGTTAACAATGCAGCATACTTGAATGCATGGTTTAATAGGAGACAAAGAATTTGTATGTACCTGTGATTGCTTCACTCCCTTCTTGATTTTATGCTTGGCATCATCCGATCTTGCCTTATCACAAAGCGATGGATGCTTCTTACTGAAGTGTACCAGAGGTGAGATGTAGTCCCTGTTGTTTGGGTTTTACATGTGTATGTATCTGTGGCTTTATCCACTGTAAAATATGAGTGTATTCCCGATGTCATTTGGACACACGTGATTCCAAATGACATTGGTAATACACTGTAAGTTCCATGTTGACGATGTGTACTTTCGGTTCGCGCTCATTTCCTTGTATTGTTTTGACAGTTTAGCCATTATTAAATGCATGAATGTGCATATACCGAGACATTTATTAATAAGTTTTTTTTCATATTTGATTTTTACCTGCGTCGCCAGCGTCAGAGCAGGTCTAGTAACCTCTCGACTCCGTCCGTCCGTCCGTCAGTCCGTCCATCCATCTGTCAGTCCGTCCGTCAGTCTGTCCAAAACACTTCTTCAATCAAAGTTTTCTTGGCTTCTATGAAAGGGAATGATTTTATATTTGGTCTGCTGCTTCATAATGATGAGTTGTATCATGTAAGCAATTTTCAGATCTGCCGTGCAGCCACTTCCTGTTTGCCGATACTTTGAAATTTTACTGTACCCACTGAACATTGAAAATTTCTGTCAAGGTTTTCTCGGCTTCTATGCAAGGGATTGATTTTATATTTGGTCTGCTGCTTCATAACGATGAGTTGTATAGTGCAAGCAATTTTCAGATCTGCCGTGCAGCCACTTCCTGTTTGCCGATACTTTGAAATTTTACAAATTGGTTTCCGGGCAATAACTTTAGTTCTATTCCGTGTATCTTCACCAAACTTATACCACAGGTTACCCTATAGGAAGGGAAGACACCTATTGCTTTCGGAGTCTGGGGCCCCAAGGTCAAGGTCACTGTTACTATTAATAGAATATTTTGTGACAAATTGGTTTCCGGGCAATAACTTTAGTTCTATTTGATGCACCTTTACCAAACTTACACCAGAGGTTACCCTATAGGAAAGGAAGACACCTATCGATTTCAGAGTCTCGCGCCCCAAGGTCAAGGTCACTGTTGCTACAAATAGCTTATTCCTTCAGAATTTAATGTCAAAACTCGACTTCTGGATCTGTGATCCTCTTGCTGGATTTTTATACTATAACCCAATGGCCCAGGCTTAGCTGGTGCCAACTTAAAAATATCTAGGGGTAAACACAAATTTTGCCGCCCCAGTCCCCAAAATTTGCATGCAAAACCGAAAATTAAAAGTCTTATCTGGCCCTACATACATTTACTTTTCGTGCATGTGCAGACACCAGGAAGTGACCGGAATTGGCGCCAACATCTTTCTTTCTTTGGCCCCAAGTCAGATAGCAACAAAAATGACATCTGTTCTTTTACATCTCAGTTTTAATGATGCCAGACACAAATCAATGGTTAATTTGGTGGATCCAAGGACACAAGTGGATGAAGGAAGGAAGAAACGGTGGTTTGAAATGTTCAGGGCTGTAACTTTATAATATTTATAAAAATTATTTCAGGTTCCCCAATTTCGGGACATGGGCCTGACGTCATCATTATTGCTAATGATTTTTCCACTGTTTGTTAAGTGTTCCTTCCCTATCCTTCCATAAAGCCCCCCAGTTAAACTCCCAAGCTTTTTGGCTTGTTTTATTGAAATTTTTTTTTATAAAATTTCTTAGGAGTTTAACGTGTTACACAGAATGTTTATTCTGTATATCCCCATGGTTACGTCCTCACATTAGGGGTGTTTAGGCATTTTGGTCATGCATCATACATCCGATGTATCATTTTTTCTTTTGATGAAGATCTTGCTTTACATCGGATAGTTCAAAATCTGTTACTGACTTTGGGCTGTGTTGTCTGGGGTCTCGTTTCCGGTTTTCATTCTGACATTGTTTACATTGACAACGCTCTATTTATATATGTAGTTTCCTATTTATTATTATGGTAGGACTGTTGTAAGATACATTAAATATTCCGGTAGTGTAGCAATTTTTTGGATAGTAAAATAGTTTTTGTCCACACTTAGGCTTTTTTGGGATACATTTGGGCACATCTTTGCCTTTGGGGACTTGTGCTCTTGTCAAAATTTTGCGCAGCTCATCGCAGCATCCCAACAAATGCAGAAGCAGCCGACGGCAGTCTCAGTACCTGAACTGTCGGATGGTGGTGGGTCGGTCCAGTCATCTGCAAGTTCAGATGCCACTAACCGTGATATTCAACTGATTCAGATGGATGGTGAAAGGGATATGGAGGAGGATTACTCTTCCCTTTTGGAACAACAGATGGTTGCGATGGATTTGATCCATCAACACTACCCTGAATTTGTTCCAGTGAATCAGAATGCTGCGACTACTAGGAAGAAACCGCTAGTGTCATTGGATGCTGAGCATCCGGACAAAGAGTAGGTCATGTCTTTTCCGGTTCAGTCTAGACAGGTGTTGTAGGCCTTCGGACATTTAGATGACACCATATTCAACTTTCCAGTGGGAAGAAGTAATGCGGTTTCTTGTCATCATCTTCCATCATTTTACCGATTGTTGAATTATGTTAATTTAAAACAGTCGGGGAAGATGTATAGAGAGTTCCTCTGTGTTTGGATGAGCAGGCTAAGGACCTAGTCATGGCCTTACCTTCGTCATTCACTATTCGCTCGGTCACAATTGAGACGGCAATTTCTTCATTCAGAGCAAATTTAGACACAGTGTCTTACGCAGATCACCTTTAAGAACTGTGGCACAACGTCTCAACGGAAAGGAATTTGAGGATGTTCGTACCTCTTTAAGAGTCCTTTCCAGGGCTGTTATGTTTATCACATATAACTCTGTCTTAACAGTGGCTAATTTTGAGTTAATCAGATGTGACAGAGCCCTTGCATCATCATCTTTAATAGATGATAAGGTGAAAAACTCTCTACGGGTTGTTCCGGTATCCAGACACTAAGTTTTTGACGATAAGCTTTCATTGGTTTATGACCAAACTACAAAGAAAGCATCAATACTCTGCTCCTTAAGTCAGCGTCTAATCGACCTGCAACAGCCAAAAAGAGTAAGGGAGGACGTCCTAGACAGAAAATCATCTAAAAAGGACTCACTAGGAATCGTCAATACAGCGACTCGGACAGGGGGTGTAGGTCTGATTGAGACGCCGGTCAGATACCCTTAAGCCGGTGGGTCGAGGCTCTACGCGAGGGGGATGTAGTTTCTCCTTCCGTAGGCCTCGTAGGAACTACAGGTGAGGGTTAGGACCTCTATTGCTTAGCAGTTGGCGGATGGTTATCAAGTTTCGCATCAAACTGGATAACTATTACGGAAGACCAGTAGGTGAGAAGTGTGGTCTCGGACGGCCTATGGCTATCTTTAAGAGAGAAACCATCACTAACATGATGTCTGTGATGGACAAAGCTTCCGTCAAATCCTTGCATAAGAGTCTCTCCAATCGCAGGTAAAGGTTCTCTTGACAATGAAAATAATAGAGGTCATCGAGAATCAAGATTCTCTAGGATTCTACAGTCACCTGTTACTCGTACCGAAGCCAGACAGCTCGTTCCGACCGATACTAGACTGGAGCTCAATAACAAGTTTATCATGGCTCTAAAAGTTTATTTATGGTAATCATTCATTCAGTAAAAGCGAGCGTTCGAGTGATCGACTATGCGGCAAGAATAGATCTAAGGATCCGTTCTTTCATGTCCTGGTATATCCGACATTCAGAAAGTACCTACGGTTCGTCATCCAAGGGATAGTATTTCAGTTCCAAGTGATGTGCTTCGGTCTGAATCTAGCACCCTGGGTGTTCAACTCGGTAATCTCTCACAACAATCTGGTTTGTCTGCCGTTACCCAGAGCGAAATTAGTCAGTTGTTATGCTCGCTTTTGTCTACACTCAGACGCATTAACAGTGAGGGAATTTACCATTTGCAAACGTGAAGTAAATTGGACACAATAAAGAAATGGTTGATTTCGTTTTTTTCACTTGATAAATTCTGACGCTGTGGGAGATTTATGGGTGCTACTGTGAGTGGGAAGATCATGACCCAATCCGGGAGTCTCACGGTTAATCTGTGAGACTTAACATGCCTGAATGCCACTGCCAATGAGCTCAACATTAGCATTTTCTTGCCAACACAAATCATGTCTACAGTAATTTATGACTTGTTCCAAACACACCTTAATCTTTTAAGGTCCAGGCGTTTGCTATCTCGGAGCATGTGCCCTTAACCCGTTACCTAACATGAAAAGCAGATGGCACTTGAAAATCAAATTCTTGAATAATTATATATTTTTATACTGTACCAATGACCCAGACTTAGCTGGTGCTAACTCTAACAAAACCAGGGCCAAACACAAATTTTGCCCCCCAATCCCCAAAATTTGCATCCAAAACAAAAAGAAATCATGTCCTAAAGGACCTCCATACTACGCCTCTACTGCGCATGCGCAGTGACGCAGTCGTCCCGAAATTGGCGCCAATTATCATTCTCTGTTTGGCCCTTCATCAGTCAACATCTTACTGATCTTTGTGCTTGTAAATCTCAGTTTAAAGGATGCCAGACACGTAATTTTTGGAGAAAATGTGATTCTAAGGAGGATAGAAGGAGGAGAGGAAAAAGAAGTGGCAAAAAATAATCAGGGCTGTACTTAAAATTTTTTGATGAAATTATGTTAAGTTGCCTATTTTCGAGGCATGGGCCTCTTGTTGTCATTCTTGCTAATTGTTGCACTGCTTATTCAGTGTTTCCTCTCCCCTAGCCTTCTAAAGTCCCCCCTGGCAATTCTCCCATGCTTTTGGCATATTTTTGAGAAATTTCATTTCTAAAATTTCCTGGGAGAGTTGCTTGGTTACAGAATGTTTTCTGTTATTTTCCCCATAGTTACGTTTTCACCCATGGGTGTATAACGTTTGTGTTCTGCATCTTCCATCTGATGTTCTACAGATTCTCCCCGGGCCAGTTTTTTCAGTGCCTGGAGTCATGTTTTCTAGTGTGTTTACACTGTTTGTTTTCATTGGCAACAGCCTTTTTTGAGGGGGGCTGTTTGCCTTTGTGGTAGTTTATCTCATTATAAGATACATTTATATTATCCGAAAGTGTCTCATTAATTATTTTATATAAATTTAAAATTTTTGACCACACTTTGCCATCGGATCCATCGGGGCTCAACGTTACTTTTCAGCAACTTGGGCTTCTCTGAGAAAATATTTTTTCAAAATTATTTTGTTTTGCAATTGTTTTTTCATTTATTAATGGATCATGTTATTATGTATCTTTGTGTCAGGGGTTTTTGCGAGTAACTAGGACTTATTGTTGTTCTTTCACAATGAAGGGACGTTGTTCAAATTGTAATAGGAAGAAATCTTCCTCTGACTTTCATGATCATTGTATTAATTGTAGTCAGTGTTCTCGCATTAATCCCTGTCCTATATGTGAACATTGGGATGAGAAACATTGGAAACGTGTGTCACGATATGTTGTTTCTGGAGAAAGAGCGATGCCGGCTCTTTCTCCACAAGGTCACTCTACTCTCTCAGTTTCTATTTCAGAGGAACCAGAACAGGGTGATGTTTCCATGTTATCTTCTTCAAGTGTGCGTCCGTCGTCACAAATGAATTCAGAGCTAGCGGCAAAAGTGCTCATGGAGATTAGACAAATGTCGTCCGCTAGCTCGCCCGGTGTAGCGTCCATTCAGGCATTCACCGAATGGTTCGGCAGCCGGGTTCGTCCGATGCGGTCCAAGAGGAAATTTTGGGTGATGCGAGCACTATAAACATAATAGATGCACACCCAGTGACGGCAGATAGTAAGCGAGAACGGAGGAAGCCTTTTAGTCCGGTTCCTAGCTCGTCCAGGTCCAGCCGGGCCGCGAGCGAGAGAGGTCCCTCTCTCGTACAACAACATCTGGGACCAGATGTTGTGGTACAAAATGTGTCTTTAGCGGAGCATACGTCCGTCGCTCGGGACGCTCCGTTGTATAAGCAGTCCGCAGAGACTGTTAAGGCTTCCTCTTCTCGTCAGCGCACACGACCGCACCTTGGCTGCGTGACCGCCGATATATTACCAGCTTCGCCAATGAAGGATTCTTCGGCGACCAGGTCACACCATCCGGCAGCCAGGGATTCGAGACCGATGGACTCCGGACGTTCGCATAGGAAAAGTATGCGGGAGCCATCTGATGCGGAGCTGCCCTCGGCGAAGCAGCGAAAGACTGCGCCTCCGCAGGTCTCGACGCCGGACATTCTAGTGCAGATAGCACAGCTTATCGCAGCATCCCAGCAGCCGACAGAAACGGTGTCGGATCGAGAATTATCCGACGGCGCTGGGTCGGTACGCTCCGCCGAAGCATCGGGGGCGGACGACCGGGAACATCATGAGGTCCGACCGGATGGTGAAAGGGATACGGATGACTTGGAGCTATCCCTTTCGGAACAACATAAAGCTGCCGTGGACTTCATCCGGCACTTTCTCCCTCAAGTTGTTCCGTCGGGCCAGACTGCTGCGCTTCCGGACAAGAGAATTATAGCGTCATTGGAGTCTGAATTTTTTGAGCGGTTCAGGGACATCGCTCCCGAGTTTCCGTCACAGTCCAATAATGTTGCTAGAACATTTGAATTATTGAACGACGCTATATTTAAACTTGCTTCCAGGACGGGGAAAGCAGGTTTCTTGTCCGCTAATACTCTCAACCTGCCTTTCATTAATGCAAGGAATAAATTCGATACGGCAGGACAGGGTATACCGAGAGTTCCTCTGCGTATGGACGACGAGGCGGAAGACTTAGAGCTATCATTACCGTCGTCAGCTTCTATTCCAACCGCGGTGTTGGAAACAGCTATTGCATCTAACAGAGCCAATTTAGATGCCTTATCTTACGCAGATCACCTTACTAAGGCATTATCACTGCGCCTTCGAGGGGAAGAGTTTCAGGATATACAATCCTCTTTAAGACTTCTTTCAAGGGCAGTAGCTTATTCCACGTGTAACTCCGCCCTTTCTGTGGCAAATCTGGAGTTGGTTAGACGTGATGCAGCCCTAGCTACATCCACACTAGTGGATTCTAAGGTGAAGAACTCTCTTAGAGTCGCTTCGGTCTCAGGAGAACTTCTCTTTGACGGCAAGCTTTCCGCTATTTATGATAAAATTAAAAAGAAAGCTAATGATTCTCTGTTGTTCAGATCGGCTCCTAAGAAGTCGGATACAGCAGACACGAATAAGACAGGCACTTCTGGGTCTAATGCGCCCAAGAGAGGTTCCTATAGAGGTTCCGGTGCGTCCTCTTGGTCTTATTCGAGAGACCGTCAGGATAGCGACTCTCGTTCGGGACGTCCTTCAGGCCGGGACAATCGGTCGGATGCACCGAGGTCGACGAGGCGAGGTGCGGGTCGTGGAAGACGTGGTTTCTCCTACCGCAGGCCTCGCAGGTCCAGGAGGTGATAGCTTAAACCTCTATCGCATTCCGGTTGGCGGAAGGTTGTCGAGTTTTTCACAAGAGTGGGCGTCGATTACGGACGACCCTTGGGTGAGAGGAGTGACTTCGGAAGGTCTGAAGATATCCTTCAAACGAAAGCCTCCATTAACTCGAAGTCCAAAGTGGACTCATCTTCCGTCAAATCCACAGAAAAGAGATGCTCTGTTATCAGTGGTGCAGTCTCTTTTAATGAAATACGCGGTAGAGGTCGTAGAAAACCAGGAATCTCTGGGATACTAAAGCCATCTGTTTCTGGTTCCGAAACCAGACGGCTCGTTCCGTCCAGTCATAGATTTGAGCTGGATAAACAAGCTGATCGTCGCTCCGAAGTTTTATATGGAGACGATTTGATCGGTCAGAGCGAGTATTCGGGTGAACGATTATGCAACGAGCATAGATCTCAAAGATGCGTACTTTCACGTCATGGTACATCCGACATTCCGAAAGTATCTACGCTTCGCAGTCCTTGGAGTGGTGTATCAATTCCGGGCGATGTGCTTCGGATTGAATCTAGCACCCTGGGCTTTCACTCGGGTAATGAACTCGGTAATGATCTACTTCCGAGCTCATTCGTCTGCGGTAATGTCGGCCTACCTGGACGACATTCTTCAGAGGTACGGCAACGAGTTAACGCTTCAGAACGATGTTCAGAATCTTCATCTATTGCTCCGACGTCTCGGTTTTATAGTAAACGAGGAGAAGTCGGATCTGGTGCCGTCCAAGTCATTCACTCATCTGGGAATGAGCTTCGAGACACACAACAATCTCGTTCGTCTGCCGTTAACCAGAGCGAAATTAGTCAGTTGTTACGCTAGCTATTGTCTGCACGCAGACAAAGTCACGGCGAGAGAATTTATGAGACTGATAGGTCTGTGCGGAGCCGCCGCTGATCTCATTCCGATGGGGTGGTTACGCACACGTCCTCTTCAAATTTTCCTGACTCAGAATTGGAGTGTGAAAATTCATTCGCTCGATGTAGACGTTCTCTTGTCAGATCAAGTGAAACAAGAGATTCAGACTTGGGCAAACATTCAGTGGTTAACTCAAGGAGTTCCGCTGCAGTTGCCGGATCCGAGTTTTACCGTTATGACGGATGCCAGTCAAACAGGTTGGGGTGCATCATTAATCCCAACGGATTCGAGATGCCAGGGTCTTTGGGATCCGCAATTCCTGTGCAAGCACATAAACATCAAGGAAATGATGTCAATTTGGCTTGCGTTACGTCACTGGATGGACATTATTCACGATGCTCATGTCCAAATCCTATCCGACAATACGACAGTAGTGGCGTACATGTATATACGGAATCAGGGAGGCACTCATTCAGTTCCGTTGTTCAATCTAACGGAAAGAATCCTTCTGTTTGCGTTAGAACATCACGTTCTTCTTTCGGTCCGTCACATACCGGGTCGTCTGAATGTGCTAGCAGACTCCCTTTCACGAAAGGGTCGTTTGTTGCCGTCGGAGTGGACTCTCAACAAACAAGTATTCAATCAGATTTGCTACCAATGGGAACGGCCAATGATAGACTTATTTGCGACACATCTCAACAATCAGTTGCAGACGTATGTGTCTCCGTGTCCGGATCCAAGAGCATTTGCAGTAGACGCTCTGTCGATCCCTTGGGACGGAATGATAGGATATGCGTATCCTCCAGCGCCGTTAATTCAGCAAGTATTGCTAAAGATAAAACAATCTCAATGCAAGATTCTGTTGGTAGCATCTCTGTCGCCACAGAGACCGTGGATAAATCTACTCAGGTGTCTGTTGTGGGACCTACCGCGGAAGCTTCCTCCACGAGAGGATCTTCTTTCGCAGGGGAAATCGCGCCAACTCCATCACAACCTGCAAGGTCTCAACCTTCACGTTTTTCCGTTGTGCGGTCCTTCTTGCATGGCAAGCACTTTACAGGACGAGCAGTGGACGCGATTTCTAACTGTAGGAGGCAGGGACCAGCCTAGGGGGGAATTTTAGGGAGACTTCAAGTCTCCCTCCAGAAAAAATAGGGAGACTGCAGAGTCATGTAGGGAGACTTCATAGGAAAGTGGGGAAAATTAAGAATATTCATGTACCACCCCCGCCGCCCCTTCATATTTTCAATTTATGGTCCTCCATTAACGTACAAATAATCCAGGTCCAGTTGTCTATGATGCTTCTGTGCCAGGTTAAAAAATCACAATGTAATTATTGACTGAAAATCCCCCACTGCTACCTTCTCCTTCATGACCCCTCACCTCTTCTTCGTGCCAATCCCCCATCACCCTCCTGTGGTTGCCTTTCAACAAAGTCTACTAAGCTAATAATTTCCTAAGTCTGAAAGTGTGAACAGGACCAGATGTAAGAAGGTTGCTTGGTAGGTACTTTGTTAGTTAATAAACAAAATACATTCTGGGGTCGAGTATTTTGTAAAGGAAATGTCATTCCGCATCATTTTTATGGCATTCCGGTGTCATTCCGCATCATTTCATGTCATTCCGATGTTTAGGAGGACCCCTTTTCAAGATCGTCCACATGCACACTTGTGTCCTGTTCAAAGCTTTTCTTGACATCACTAAAGCTTTTTTTCATGTGTTTCAATTCCATTTGTGTTTTTCTGGGAGTAGACAGCCCAACAGTTAACAGTCGTCAGCAAATCGAAATGAAAATAATGTGTTATAAAATACGTCCGTTGTGTATACATTTTCGGCATCCTAAGCGACGTAACTTACTTTCAAACTGGGTTATTTTGTTGAGTCGCGTAAGTCACCTATTTTTGTTTCGACACTTGAAGCTCCGACTGGAACGCAACAAAATAGAAATAAAAAATCCGCCAAAAGCGACAATGGACAATTGCTTGTCGTGTGATTTCAAATAAATGGACGTTTATTTGACGAATTAAAATGCTCATTTATCACACTCGAGCATATTCGATTTTTGAAAATACTCGTTTTCAAGTAAACCTCGCATCACTCAGTTCAGCCTTTTCTCATTTTGGCCAATTTTTAGAGGGCGACTTGTAATCGCCCCGACTATTTTTCTAGGTGACTTTGGGCTTAGAAGCGCGACTTAATCGCCCTAGTCGCCCTCACGGGTGGTCCCTGGTAGGAGGACCTCCTCTTCGCTAAACTATGCGGCTAAGTGGAAGGTTTTTCGTCGTTGGTGTAGGGATCATTCTGTAGATATATTTGATCCCTCTATACCAGACATTGCAAACTTTCTAGTATACTTGTTTGACGAAATCAAACTGCAGCCTGTTACTATAAAGGGTTATAGATCTATGTTATCTGATACCTATGCACATCATGATAGTTTACAAATTGGATCTAATGTCTCTTTATCGAAGTTGGTTAGAAACTTTTCGATAAATAGACCCAGAACTCTTAGATTAATTCCTAAGTGGAATTTAGCTTGGGTTCTCCTTAAATTGAAGGAAAAGCCATTTGAACCTCTTGGGACAGTAGATTTCAAATTCTTATCTTATAAGACAGCTTTTCTCTTAGCTTTCTCTTCTGCCAGAAGAGTCAGTGAGCTTCATGCACTATCGGTGGATGATTCTCATTATCGTAGTGTTGGGAACACTATCACCTTCACTACTAATGTGGGTTTTTTAGCTAAGAATCAGGCTCCTAATAAATATCCGGAACCTATTGTTATTAAGGCTCTTCCGTCTTCTGACGGGCGTAGGCCTTTACTCTGTCCTGTTAGAGCACTACGTATCTATAAACAGAGATCTCAGTTTATCAGAAAGGGACGGAAACGTTTCTTTCTGTCTTTGATGCCTAATAGAAAGGACATTTCAGTCCATTCTATTGCTAGATGGATTCAGTTAACTATCCGTACTGCTTATGAAGATTTATCTTCTTCTCAGCAGTCTGTGCTTAAGATTTCTGCTCATGAAGTAAGAGCTCTTTCTACTTCCTGTGCTTATGCTAATAGTGTTGCTATTACAGATTTAATGAAGGCTGCTTATTGGTCTCAGCCATCCACATTTACGAATTTTTATCTCAGAAATATTGAGTCCATTTCTGGAGACCTGCATTGTTTAGGTCCGTTATCTGTTGCTCAGAATGTCGTCCACTAAACAGTTGCAACTATAGTTATGCAGGCTTTCTGTTCCGGCAGTGACTCCGTCCGGCTGCCCTCTTCGCTCTGGGCTATTTGACCCAGGGCAAGGGGAAGGGGGGGGGGGGGGGGGGCGGGTGTTCCCTTAGGTCACCTGCTTTATAGTGAAAAGCAAGGGAATGCCTCCTCCAAGTCAGTATTTCTGAGTCGCTTCCGGGATGGTTTTAAAGTGTAATATTAATGTTTAAATTCATTCATGTCTTATTTTTAAAGTGTAGCTCGGTGTGAAGCATTTGTATATGTCAAGTGTCAAACAGGCTTTAATATACAATACTCGGACACTTTTAAATGACTATAAAGAGTCTCAATTCTCTGGACTACTTTATTTATTGGCTTGCTTTAAAAATAATTAGTATAAGGGTTATACTGGATGTTAATAGAGAACATGAATGTTATTGTGCTCAATTATTAAGGGTAGTGTATCTTTCTAATTTAATATTAAATAAGAAAGATACATGTAAAGCCTAATACTCCTTTTCTCCTTAAGGGGTTACCTCTTTACTATATAGTTGAGCTTATTGGATTTTCCTCTATGTCCTAGGCCCTCCAGCCTGTTTACTATTCAGCTAAGTCTGGGTCATTGGTACAGTATAAAAATGTTAAAAAATTTATAGTAATTTATATATTTTTTATACTTACCAATGACCCAGACGGGGATGGCCCTCCCTGGAGTTGGGAACTCTTGCCTCCCCGCTGAGTACATAGCGCTGACCAGGCACTGCCAGTAAGAATGATAATTGGCGCCAATTTCGGGACGACTGCGCATGCGCAGTAGAGGCGTAGTATGGAGGTCCTTTAGGACATGATTTCTTTTTGTTTTGGATGCAAATTTTGGGGATTGGGGGGCAAAATTTGTGTTTGGCCCTGGTTTTGTTAGAGTTAGCACCAGCTAAGTCTGGGTCATTGGTAAGTATAAAAAATATATAAATTACTATAAATTTTTTAACTTTTCAAAAATTATTTTGATTTTCAATTGTTTTTTCATTATTAATGGATCGTGTTATTATGTATCTTTGTGTTTAGGGGTTTGTGCGAGTACTAGGACTTGTTGTTGATTTTTCACAATGAAAGGATATTGTTCAAATTGTAATAGGAAGAAATCTTCCTCTGACTTTCATGATCATTGTATTAATTGTAGTCAGTGTACTCGCACTAACTCCTGTTCAATTTGTCAATATTGGTATGACAAACATTGGAAACGTGTGTCACGATATGTTGTTAGTGGAGAGAGGGCTATGCCGGCCCTTTCTCCGCAGGGTCACTCTACTCTATCAGTTTCTATTTCAGAGGAACAAGAACAGGGTGATGTTTCCATGTTATCTTCCGCAAGTGTGCTTCCGTCGTCACAATTGAATGCAGAGCTAGCGGCAAAAGTGCTCATGGAGATACGACAGTTGCCTAAGAGGTCCCTAGTAGGATCGACGGCGCTGTCGTCCGCTAGCTCGCCCGGTGTAGCGTCCATTCACCGAATGGTTCGGCAGCCGGGTTCGTCCGATGCGGTCCAGGAGGAAATGTTGGGTGATGCGAGCACTGTAAACATTCAAGGTGCACACCCAGTGACGACAGATAGTAGGAGAGATCGGAGGAAGCCTTCTAGTCCGGTTCCTAGCTTGTCCAGGTCCATCCGGACTGCGAGCGAGAGAGGCCCCTCTCTCGTACAGCAACATCTGGGACCAGATGTTGTGGTACAAAATGTGTCGTTAGCAGAGCACACGTCCGTCGCTCGGGACGCTCCGTTGTATAGGCAGTCCGCTGAGACTGCTCAGGCTTCTTCTTCCTCTCACCAGCGCACACGACCGCACCTTGGCTACGTGACCGCCGATATTTTACCAGCTTCGCCGACCAGGGATTCTTCGGCGACCAGGTCACGCCATCCGGTTGCCAGGGACACGAGGCCGGTTGACTCCGGACGTTCGCATAGGAAGAGTATGCGGGAGTCACTAGATGCGGAGCTGCCCTCGGCGAAGCAGCGAAAGACTGCGCCTCCGCAGGCCTCGATGTCGGACGTGCTTGCTCAAATAGCACAACTTATCGCAGCATCCCAGCAACCGACAGAAACGGTGTCGGATCGGGAATTATCCGACGGCGCTGGGTCCGTACGCTCCGCCGAAGCATCGGGTGCGGTCGACCGGGAGCATCATGAGGTCCGACCGGATGGTGAAAGGGATACGGATGACTTGGGAGTTATCCCTTCCGGAACAACATAAAGCTGCTGTGGACTTCATCCGGCACTTTCTTCGTCAGGTTGTTCCATCAGGCCAGAGTGCTGCGGTACCGGACAAGAGAATTATAGTGTCATTGGACACTGATTTCTTCGAGCTGTTCAAGGACATCGCTCCTGAGTTTCCGTCTCAGTCCAATAATGTCACAAGGGCATTTGAATTATTGAACGACGCTATATTCAAGCTTGCTTCCAGAACAGGAAAAGCGGGTTTCTTGTCCGCCAATGCTCTTAACCTGCCTTTCATTAATGCAAGGAATAAATTCGATACGGCAGGACAGGGTATCCCGAGAGTTCCTCTGCGTATGGACGACGAGGCGGAAGACTTAGAATTATCATTACCGTCGTCTACGTCTATCCCAACCGCGGTGTTGGATACGACTATTTCGTCTAACAGAGCCAGTTTAGATGCTTTATCTTATGCAGACCACCTTACAAAGGCGTTATCACTGCGTCTTCAAGGGAAAGAATTCCAGGATGTTCAATCCTCTTTAAGACTTCTTTCAAGGGCAGTAGCTTATTCCACGTGTAACTCCGCCCTTTCAGTGGCAAACTTGGAGTTGGTTAGACATGACGCAGCCCTAGCTACATCCACACTCGTGGATAGTAAGGTGAAGAACTCTCTCAGAGTCGCTTCGGTCTCCAGAGAACTTCTCTTCGACGGCAAGCTTTCTGCAATTTACGATAAAATTACTAAGAAAGCTTCGGATTCTCTGCTGTTTTAAGTCCGCTTCTAAGAAGTCGGACACGGCAGATAAGAGTAAGACAAGCACTTCTGGGTCTAATGTGCCCAAGAGAGGTTCCTATAGAGGTTCAGGTGCGTCCTCTTGGTCTTATTCAAGAGACCGTCAAGGCAGCGACTCACGTGCGGGACGAGGTCGACGGGACGAGGTGCGGGTCGTGGAGGACGTGGTTTCTCCTCCCGCAGGCCTCACAGGTCCAGGAGGTGATGGCTTCAACCTCTATCGCGTTCTGGTTGGCGGAAGGTTGTCGAGTTTTTCACAAGAGTGGGCGTCGATTACGGACGACCCTTGGGTGAGAGGGGTGATTTCGGAAGGTCTAAAAATATCCTTCAAACGAAAGCCTCCATTAACTCGAAGTCCAAAATGGACTCAACTTCCGTCAAATCTGCAGAAAAGAGACGCTCTGTTATCAGAGGTGCAGTCTCTTTTAATGAAGAACGCGGTAGAGGTCGTAGAAAACCAGGAAACACCGGGATTCTACAGCCATCTGTTTCTGGTTCCGAAACCAGACAGCTCGTTCCGTCCAGTCATAGATTTGAGCTGGATAAACAAGCTGATCGTCGCTCCGAAGTTTTATATGGAGACGATTCGATCGGTCAGAGCGAGTATTCGGGTGAACGATTATGCAACAAGCATAGATCTCAAGATGCATACTTTCACGTCATGGTACATCCGACATTCAGAAAGTATCTACGCTTCGCAGTCCTAGGAGTGGTGTATCAATTCCGGGCGATGTGCTTCGGATTGAACCTGGCACCCTGGGCTTTCACTCGGGTAATGAACTCGGTAATGATGTATTTCCGAGCTCATTCGTCTGCGGTAACGTCGGCCTACCTGGCCGACATTCTTCAGAGGTACGGCAACGAGTTAACGCTTCAGAACGATGTGCAGAATCTGCTTCTATTGCTCCGACGTCTCGGTTTTATAATAAACGAGGAGAAGTCGGATCTGGTGCCGTCCAAGTCATTCACACATCTGGGAATGAGCTTCGAGATGCACAACAATCTTGTTCGTCTGCCGTTAACCAGAGCGAAATTAGTCAGTTGTTACGCTCGCTATTGTCTTCACGCAGACAAAGTCACAGCGAGGGACTTCATGAGACTGATAGGTCTGTGCGGAGCTGCTGCTGATCTCATTCCGATGGGGCGGTTACGCACTCGTCCTCTCCAAATTTTCTTGACTCAAAATTGGAGTGTGAAAATTCATTTGCTCGACATAGATGTTCTCTTGTCAGATCAAGTGAAACGAGAGATTCAGACTTGGGCAAACATTCAGTGGTTAACTCAGGGAGTTCCACTGCAGTTGCCGGATCCGAGTTTTACCATTATGACGGATGCCAGTCAAACAGGTTGGGGTGCAACATTGATCCCAACGGATTCGAGATGCCAGGGTCTTTGGGATCCACAATTCCTAGGCAAGCACATAAACATCAAGGAAATGATGTCAATTTGGCTTGTGTTACGTCATTGGATGGACATTATTTACAAAGCTCATGTCCAAATCCTGTCTGACAATACGACAGTAGTGGCGTATATACGGAACCAGGGAGGCACTCATTCAGTTCCGTTATTCAACCTAACGGAAAGAATCCTTCTGTTTGCGCTAGAACATCAAGTTCTGCTTTCGGTCCGTCATATACCGGGTCGTCTGAATGTGCTAGCAGACTCCCTTTCACGAAAGGGTCACTTGTTGCCGTCGGAGTGGACTCTCAACAAACAAGTATTCAATCAGATTTGCTACCAATGGGAACGGCCAATGATAGACTTATTTGCGACACATCTCAACAATCAGTTGCAGACGTATGTGTCTCCGTGTCCTGATCCAAGAGCATTTGCAGTAGACGCTCTGTCGATCCCTTGGGACGGAATGATAGGATATGCGTATCCTCCAACGCCGTTGATTCAGCAAGTATTGCTAAAAATAAAACAATCTCAATGCAAGATTCTGTTGGTAGCATCTCTGTCTCCACAGAGACCGTGGATAAATCTACTCAGGTGTCTGTTGTGGGACCTACCGCGAAAGCTTCCTCCACGGGAGGATCTTCTTTCACAGGGGAAACCATGTCAACTTCATCACAACCCGCAAGGTCTCAACCTTCACGTTTTTCCGTTGTGCGGTCCTTCTTGCATGGCAAGCACTTTACAGGACGAGCAGTGGACTCGATTTCTAACTGTAGGAGGACCTCCTCTTCGCTAAACTATGCGGCTAAGTGGAAGGTCTTTCGTCGTTGGTGTAGGGATCATTCTGTTGATATTTTTGATCCCTCCATACCAAACATTGCAAACTTTCTAGTATACTTGTTTGACGAAATCAAACTGCAGCCTGTTACTATTAAGGGTTATAGGTCTATGTTATCTGATACCTATGCACATCATGATAGTTTACAAATTGGATCTAATGTCTCTTTATCTAAGTTAGTTAGAAACTTCTCGATAAATAGACCCAGAACTCTTAGGTTAATTCCTAAGTGGAATTTAGCTTGTGTTCTTCTTAAACTGAAGGAAAAGCCATTTGAACCTCTTGGGACAGTAGATTTCAAATTTTTGTCTTATAAGACAGCTTTTCTCTTAGCTTTCTCTTCTGCTAGAAGAGTCAGTGAGCTTCGTGCACTGTCGGTGGATGATTCTCACTATCGTAGTGTCGGGAACACTATCACCTTCACTACTAATGTGGGATTTTTAGCTAAGAATCAGGCTCCTAATAAATATCCGGAACCTATTGTTATTAAGGCCCTTCCATCTTCAGACGGGCGTAGGCCTTTACTCTGTCCTGTTAGAGCGTTACGTATTTATAAACAGAGATCTCAGTTTATCAGAAAGGGACGAAAACGTTTCTTCCTGTCTCTGATGCCTAATAGAAAGGACATTTCAGTCCATTCTATTGCTAGATGGATTCAATTAACTATCCGTACTGCTTATGAAAATTTATCTTCAAGTCAGCAGTCTGTGCTTAAGATTTCGGCTCATGAAGTAAGAGCTCTTTCTACATCTTGGGCTTACGCAAATAGTATTGCTATTACAGATTTAATGAAGGCTGCTTATTGGTCTCAGCCATCCACATTCACGAATTTTTATCTCAGAAATATTGAGTCCATTTCTGGAGACCTGCATTGTTTAGGTCCGTTATCTGTTGCTCAGAATGTTGTCCACTAAACAGTTGCAACTATAGTTATGCAGGCTTTCTGTTCCGGCAGTGACACCGTCCGGCTGCCCTCTTCGCTCTGGGCTATTTGACCCAGGGCAAGGGGAAGGGGGGGGGGGGGGGTGTTCCCTTAGGTCACCTGCTTTATAGTGAAAAGCAAGGGAATTCCTCCTCCGAAGTCAGTATTTCTGAGTCGTTTCTGGGATGGTTTTAAAGTGTAATATTAATGTTAAAAATTCATTCATGTCATGTTTTTAAAGTGTAGCTCGGTGTGAAGCATTTGTATATGTCAAGTGTCAAACGGGCGTTAATATACAATCCTCGGACACTTTTAAAGAATATAAAGAGTCTCAATTCTCTGGACTAACTTTATTTATTGGCTTACTTTAAAAATAATTAGTATAAAGGGTTATACTGGATGTTAATAGAGAACATGAATGTTATTATGCTCAGTTATGAAGGGTATTGTATCTTTCTAATTTATCATAAAATAAGAAAGATACATGTAAAGCCTAATACTCCTTTTCTCCTTGAGGGGTTGACTGTATATTATATAGTTGAGCTTATTGGATTTTCCTCTATGTCCTAGGCCCTCCAGCCTTTTTACTATTCAGCTATGTCTGGGTCATTGGTACAGTATAAAAATGTTAAAAAATTTATAATAATTTATATATTTTTTATACTTACCAATGACCCAGACGGGGATGACCCTCCCAGGAGTTGGGAACTCATACCTCCCCGCTGAGTACATAGCGCTGACCAGGCACTGCTTGCAAGAATGGTAATTGGCGCCAATTTCGGAACGTCCTTGACACTGCGCATGCGCAGTAGGGGAAAAGTATGGAGGTCCTTCAGGACATGATTTCTTTTAGTTTTAGATGCAAATTTTGGGGATTGGGGGGCAAAATTTGTGTTTGGCCCTAGATTTTTAAGAGTTAGGCCCAGCTATGTCTGGGTCATTGGTAAGTATAAAAAATATATAAATTACTATAAATTTTTTAACTTTTTTCATTTTTATGTCAAAAACATAGCTTATGGCACTTCTTTAGAATGAGCTCGACACGCTCATTCCAATGAGGGGTTATAAGTTATCTGTTCGACACAAAAAATGAAAAAATCATGAAAATTGAGTGGTGATTTTTGTGAACAGCGCTGGCCGCTTTTGGCCATTACGTTGGGTAAAGGGTTAACATGCCATCATGAGATGTTCTGCCTACAATAAACAAATCAGCTGAGCTGTGATTTCTAGTCAAGTCTTGGCTGCCTTAACAGGCAGCCAAGACTTGACTAGAAATCACTGATTAGCAATAGGACATGTACAGGTTATAGTCTGATGTAATTCAGAACTGTTGCCTATGCATTAAGGGTTAACAAAACTAAAAAGAAAATCGGTCACTTCTCTCATTCAAAATGAACACCTTAGCTGCTATCAAGCCTAAACAAGGTCTTATAAATAACAAATGTATGAAAATTTGAAAATACAGATGGTTTCGGTATTCAAAGATTGGTTTGGTTTGGTTTTTCGGTATCCCCATGATATCAGTATCGGTTCAGTATATTGCCCATCTTGACTCGACAACTCCGCAGAATCCACAGCACCAGATCAGTTGCTGTTATAACATTTGTATTTACTTAACCCTTTACCCAAAGCAGACGGTATCAAAATTTATTATTTTAAATATAATTTTTTCAAATTTTTCAAAAAATTTTAACAAAACCATATCACGTGACACCTCATTGGAATGAGCTCGTCATTCTCGTTCCAATGAGGGGTCACATGATATGGTTTTGTTGAAATTTTTTGAAAAATAATATTTTTTCAACGACTGAATATGCATATTACGCGGGCGGATGTGGCCAGTTCGTTGGGTAAAGGGTTAAAGACTTTGTCATACATTTTGAAAGTATAGGTATAGTAATGGTACACCCAAAACTATTCTAGGATAAACCAGTGTGCAACTAATGAACCTTCCAAAACAATGACCAAAAGTAAAAAGCAGTCATGTAGAGACAAGATGTTCACTAATTTTTACCCCAAAATGCAATAAAAAATAAGGGTTAAAAAGTTAAAAATCTGTTTTTTTAGGCTCTTCCACATGGTCCTTTTGGTTTCCGCATGGTCTCTTTTTTATAACCAATGCAAAAATAAAAATGTAAATTAAATGGTTTATGTCTGATATTTTACCCAATTAGATAAAATTGATAAAGCATGCTATTCTTTAGACTATGAGGCCTAAAACATAAAATAAAGCAAGAAAATTAACTTTTGATGGCAAAGAAATAATTACAAAAATAAAATAAAAATACACCCGTCCACATGCAATTTTACAAAAAATGGTATGAGAAAGAAGATTTGCTTTGTCGGACCTAAATATTATTTTTTTCTGGTTTTTTTTCAGACGAGCAGTTGCCCAGAGATGTCCAACACCTCCAATGCAAAATCTTATTTCAGTTGGAGGCCAACATCAAGGTAAGGTTTACATTCTGTGATCCAAATATTTAGGCTCTTTAACCCTTTACCCGACACAGACGATATAAAAATTTATTATTTTAAATATCATTTTTTTAAACTTTTCAAAAAATTTGGACATAACCATATCATGTGACCCCTCATTGGAACGAGCTTGACAAGCTCATTCCAAAAAGGGTCACATGATATGGTTTTGTTGAAATTTTTTTGAAAATAATATTTTTTCAGCTTCTGAATTTGTATATTACGCAGGTGGATGTGGCCGATTCGTTGGGTAAAGGATTAATTCAAAATATTCTGGTCCCTGGACAAAGTCAGTCTAGGCACCTTTTGTCACAACAAAGTATCTGTCCTATGTCCATCATCCCACTCTCTATTTATGGTCCCCTGAAAAATTTCTCGAGGGGGGGGAGGGGGACTATTAAAATAGCCGGTGTCTGTCCATCTGTGAATCCATGCCTTCGTGCGTCCGTCCCACTTTGGTTTCCTGATGATAACTTTAGTTATAGTTGTCCAAATCAAATGAAATTTGGTTTGTTGGTGTATCAATATAAAATACACGTCAAGTTCAAATCAGAGTTATATCCCTTTTTTAACTTTGAAAAATTCAATATTTTTTTTTCAGGGAATGTGTGGCCGAGCGGCCTTTTATCTACCTGTCACCTACTTTCTACATTTTTTGTCAAGTTTATTTTTAAACCCCGGCCAATAGTTTGCTTGTGTTGGTGCACAGACGGATGGACGATAGGGCCTTGCTTTTCTCATTAGCGCGAACTTAACAAATATTAATTGGTTTAATCAATATTTGGTATGTGAGACTTTCTTAACCCTTTACCTAACCTGAAAAGCAGACGACACTTGCAAAAATAATTCTTGAATAACTAATTTTTTTCATTTTATGTCTCAAAAACATAGGTTATGACCACTCATTGGAACGAGCTCGACGAATTCGTTCCAACGAGGGGTCATAACCTATGTTTTTGAGACAAAAAATGAAAAAAAGAATGAAAATTAATTGCCGATTTTTGAGAATCGCACTGGCCGGTTTTGGCCGTTACGTTAGGTAAAGGGTTAACAATGTCTTGAATGAGTTTGAAAGCTGTTGCAGTTTGGCCTTACTGAGCAGAGTTATGGCCCTTAATTAGTTAATATTTGCCTGTTTTCAAATCGTTAGCTTGATAACTTGAACAAATATCAATGAAGTTTGTCAATATTTGGTATGTGGGACTCTCTTAACAATGTCTTGAAAGAGTTTGAAAACTGATATGGTTCGACCGAACAAATTTCACCTAATGACCCCCACCCCACCCCAAAGAGCCTCAGGATTGGTGGGCCTCATTTGAACAAATGTTAAGCGTATGCACTCGCATATACATCTGACTGAATTTCAACACAATCAGCCAAGACACGCATGGGCAGAATTCTTTAACCCCTTTACCCAACGCAGACGATATCAAAATTTATTATTTTAAATATCATTTTTAGAATTTTTCAAAAAATTTCAACAAAACCATATCATGTGACCCCTCACTGGAACGAGCTCAATGAGCTCGTTCCAATGAGGGGTCACATGATATGGTTTTGTTGAAATATTTTGAAAATTTTTATTTTTTCAACTGCTCAGTTTGCATATTACGTGGGCGGATGCGAGCGATTCATTAGGTAAAGGGTTAAACAAATGAATAATAAATTAATATTAAATTTCAAACCCTCTGGTCCCCCCCTCCCCCCCCCTCCCTTTCATAATGTAGTGAGCATAACGTCTTTGACAAACTTCGCTATCGGAGTCATCCTAGTGGATCTAAAGAAGTTGATTTTTAAACAATTTTCCTCAGATTACACAAAGGAAGTCCAAATATGAACCCATAGACTTGATATGAATCATGAAATCTGATTCTCCAAATGTTGCTGAATACCAAGTATCAAAAGATTCTGACTTATGGATCTGAAGAAAAAGATTTTAGAAGAATGTTACCCATATTGCACATGGTCGAAATTCAGGCTCCCACAGGGAGCCCAATTATGAATCCAAGGGGACCTGACTTCAACAAATTTAAAGCTGATCTGCCCAATGAATGTTGAACACGAAATATCAAATTATTCTCACTAAATGGTTCTGAAGATGAATATTTTTGAATAATTTTCGTCATATTAGACTAAGTTAAAATTCATGCTCCCATAGGGAGCTCAAATATGAACCCAGGGGCTTGCTTTGAACAAACTTGAATCTAATCATCCTTAGGTTGCTGAATACCAAATATCTAAAGATTCTGATAGGTGGATCTGAAGAAGAAGATTTTGAAAGAATTTTTATCGCAGTGCACTAAGTTAAAACTGGGGCTCCTATAGGAATTCCAAATATGAACCAAGTTACCTGATTTGAACAAACTTGAATCTGATTCCCATTAGTGGATCTAAGGAATAATACTCACATGGAAAGTATGAGATGTGGGAAATGTTTTGAATCAGTTAGAATCTGCTGCCACTGAGGATGTTGTATCAAAAGATTCTGATTGGTGGAAAAGATTTTTTTTAATTTAAAAAAAAAAACTTGTGGGTGCTAACAGTTTTATGCCAACTTGTGGTGCCCCCTGTGGGTGTGGCAATTGTGTTTGAACAATCTTGAATTGAGATATGAGAGGGAACATGCATACCAAATTTGGTTCAGTCTGGACAAGTAGTTTTTGAGGAGAAGTTGTTTACAGGTAGAGTGCTAAATTATTTCTGGTCATCAAAATTTATTCACCAGTCTGCCATGTTGGGGGCGTGGTGGCCCAGTGGGTAGAGGTGTAGGCTGCAAGCCGAGAGGTCCTCGGTTCGAATCCCACCTGCGGCAACCGTGTTGTGTCCTTGGGCAAGACACTTCACCCCCATTGCCCATGTGGGGGCACAATGACACCGTGTACTAAGGCGTACTGCACGTCGATGGTACGCATATCTTCAACCAATCTAACCCTGCCTGTGCTGCAGTGCGGAGTTACGATGTTGGGGAGCTGGCAGCTGCTCGTTGTTGCTCGGTGGTTGTCTCCGGGTACACCGGCTTCCTCCACCCGTAAAACTGTCACGGTCATGATTAGCCATTGTGCATAAATATGTGACCTTAAACACCAATAAATAAATAAATAAATACTAAGTCTGCCATGTTTCAATTTATGGGAGAGTGCCAAAAGGCACTCTCCCTTAAATTGCAACAAGGCAAATCCATTCAGTTGAAATAATTTCACTTCAAATATAATATGAAGCATACCCACGGAGTACAAAATCTTTGAATTGTTGTACCTGCACTTCAGAATAAAGCTCGCATATGGCCTTCCATCACTCTACCAGTTAATGTAAAGTTCATGGCAGATGGCAAATGATCAGTCAAGTTCCCTTAGGTGAGCTAAAAATAATCCAACACTCTATCAGAGGATTTTTGTTGTTGATCTGCCAAGACCTATGGTTTGGCGATGGTCGGTGTGTAGGTGAGTGGGCGTCCCAGCACTGTTAGCGCAATAACTTAAATAAACGTTATACTATTTGACTAATATTTGTCATGCAAGTCTTTTGTAATAATATCTCAAGCGAGTTCGAAAACTGGCCCGGCCAGATTTTTCGTTATGGAGTTATGGGCCTTAATTAGTAAATTTTTACGAATTTGAGCTCGTTAGCGCAATAAATTGAACAAACGTTCTGTAGCGCAATAAATTGGACAAACGTTCTGTAATTTGACTAATATTTGCCATACAAGCCTTTGCAATAACATCTCAAGCGACTTTCAAAACTGGCCTAGCCCAATTTTTAGTTTAACTTGACAAAGTCAAGATAAGCTATTGCCATCACGTGTGCGGAAGTCTGTTAGTCTGTTCACATTTTCCTTTAGCACAGGCTACACCCCATAGTTCTTATCTGATCGTCACAAAATTTCATATACAGGTTTGAGGTCATGTCTAGATGAGAACGTCCCCTTTTGGTCGCGATAGGTCAACCGGTATGGCTGCCCAAGCCCAAAACCCGAAAACTATTAGCACAGTCTACAGGTTGTATTTATGAAGGGATTTCATTGTAATTTGGTAGGATGCCTCTGTATAATGTCTAGATGAGAACGTCCCCTTTTGGTCATGATCTGTCAACTGTGATGGCTGCCCAAGCCCGGAACCCAAAAACTTTTAGCACAGTCTGCAGGTCATATTTATTATGAAGGGATTTCATTGTAAGTTGGTAGGATGACTCTGTATGGTGTCTAGATGAGAACTTCCCCATTTGGTCGCAATCTGTCAACCATGACAATTGCCCGAGCCCAAAACCCGAAAACCTTTAGCACAGGTCATATTTATGGAGGGATTTCATTGTAACTTGGTAGGTTGCACCGGAAAATGTAGGGGTCATATGAAAAGTCCCCCCCCCCAAAAAATTAAAAATGGGGTCGCATATTTTTCGACCCAGCCCGCCCTATGGGCAGCACACTCAACCCCATCACTTTTTAACCCCCCACCATTAGATTCCTGGTAAAAAGTTACCCCCAGTAGACTCTTTTGAGGATGTATATCGATGAAATCCATCAATTTTGCTCCTCCCCAACCCCGCCACTTGGAGGGCGGAGCCTTCGATCCCGTCACTTTTTAAACCCCCACCATTAGATTCCTGATAAAAAGTTACCCCTAGTAGACCCCTTTGAGGACATATATCAGTGAAATCCATCAATTTTGTCCATCCCCACCTCCCCACCCCACCCCACCCCACACCCACCCCACACCCACCACTTTTTTAAACACCACCATTAGATTCCTGATAAAAAGTTACCCCAGTAGACCCCTTTGAAGACCTATAACAGTGAAAAAAAATTTTGTCATAACTTTTGGTGCCCTTCCCTGCCCCCACCCCCACCCTGTACACTTTTTTAAACCTGACGAGGACCTCTGCCATAAAAAAATACCCCTAGTAGACCCATTTTGGGCACTCTGGATGGCCCCATATTCATTTCTATAGTGGACAGACAGACATACAGACATTCTAAAATATAGTATAGAAATATATCCAGAAAGAAAAAAGTTACTAGCCCTGAGCATTGCGAGAGTTAGTTGGTAAGCTAACGTACACTGACTAACCATAGGTATTGCACAGGATTAGTTGATAGACTGTCATATCACACACTACATGAAAATATACACTCACAAAAGCTGTAAAAATGTACAGGGTTAGTTGGTTACCTGTCACATAGTGCGCAGAATTCTTCAGGGAAGTAATGGAAATACTTATACTGAATTGTGGACATTTTTTTGAAGAGAATTCTTAAAAATGAAAACCTATGCTATTTCTTATTGGCCTCTCAAAATTGTTTACAACAGGCTTGTACTATAGTTGAAGTCCCTAACTTGGAAGTATGCTGTCTATTTTTGGTTCTTTGCCAAGCAATTTGGGAAAGAAAAGGTGGTGCAAAAGTACCTAGAAAAATTAAGCCAAAAACTGGGCCCAGTAGGGGGACACTATTCTCTGTACCAGTCCATGGCTTCCTATACCACTGCCCAGATGTATAACCAACATGTCATTCTTTTTTCTTCCGACATCTTGTGAAGATGCATTTCATTTTGCTCTCATCAGTGATACCAATTGACTGGATATTGACGATGTTCCTGTGCTGTAAAGTGGATTCATAAACAGTCACTTCAGCATTCAGACATACAGGACTGTGTTTTTGTATCTTCTCTCATTTATTCACCTTATTTTTCGTGAAATATATTTCTCTCTGCCAATTTCGTGCACGATTTTCACATACCATGTTGTGCGGTCTCTGTTTCATTTATGCTTTCCCTTTGGGTACTGCTTGTATTGGAGTTTCTTCTTTAAGCTCATCATCCCATCTACTTGGCTCTCACCAGATATACCTCCTACAGTTCCTTGCAGGCAGTGTGTGTTGTCGAAGCATGTTGACGACTCCCATGCTTCGTGCTCCGCATGCAATGGGTGTTTGACTGAAAGACTCTGTGGGCTGTGTGGTTCTTGGTCTTCCACGTTTTTGAGCTTCAGTATACCATGTAATCGTGTGTGTGTCCTTTTCCTCCCACTCCTGTGGGAAAGGGGAGCGTAGTCGTTTGGGGTCTCCCGTCACGACCATGTCTGGAGAGAGAGCTACCCCCTCCATGGGGGATTTGCAGTCCTTTCTTGCTTTTGGTACCACAGTAGGTGCTGACATTTTGGGTGAAGAAATGCCTGGTTCTGGGACTGTTGTCCCCCTCCAGTTGGCAACCTAAACTGTCACTTGGGTTGTGACTCCTCCTTTGGAGTCGAGCTTGGTTGCACTCTCCACTTTTCCACCATTGTCAATAGCTAACGATTTATTCACTGCTGCTGCTGCTCCATCAGTGACGTCTTCAGTCTCCGTTTCAGTCTGCCTTGTCTTATCCCTGCAGGGGTCTGCAGGCATTTCTGCTCCTTTGGACGTGGGAAATTGGCCTCAAACTTCCCTGACTTCTGCTGCTTCACCAGCTTGATCTGCCTTCTGTTGGAGGTCACGACCATTCAAAGCCTTGTCTGCTGTGAAGCCAAGGGCTGATCCTCTTGGCTCCAGGATCCAGCCTCTGCATCTTCCTCTTACTTTCGCTGTAAGGGTAAGCATTGGCAGAACAGATGGATGTCTCAGGACCTTGTACTAGTAGAGGAGGTGGTGTTTCTCCTCTTGTGGTCCTCACTGGGGCTCAAAATGAAGGTCCTCACCTCGAATCGTCCCAGGTTCGAGGAAGGATATCAGAGTTTGCAGACTGTTGGACCAAGGTCACATCCGTTCCTTGGGTGTTAGACATTGTTCGGTCCGGTCTGCGGATATCCTTTCAGAGGCACCCCTGTCTGCAGCAGGTACTGCTTCCAACCCCAGTTCTTTCAGACGTTTCACATCAGGAACTGTTGATGATTGAGATAGACAATCTCCTATCAAAGGGGGCAATCAAGGTCATCAAGAACATTCATTCAGTGGGGTTTTATTTCCATCTGTTCTTGGTGCCAAAGAAGGACGGCTGGCTCAGACCAGTTATCGATCTGAATGTCCTGAACCAGTCTATCATTGCTCCCAAGTTCAGCATGGATACTTTCAGGTCTGTTCGCCGTTCCTTTTACTCACCAGGGAGACTTAACTTCCAGCATCGACCTGCAAGATGCTTACTTTCACCTGCTGATTCATCGGACATTGCGAAAGTATTTCCGGTTCGCTTCACCCGACAGATGTGGCATGTGCTAGCTTTCAGCACTCAGTCCATGGTGACCACTTCGGCATATCTGGACAGCATCCTCCAGAGACACTCCAATGCTGCTCTTCTGGCGTCCTATGTCCACAATCTGTTGAACCTGCTTTCGTTGCTAGGGTTCAGAGTCAACGACCAGGATCAGGCAGCTCTTCAATCAACCAGAAGAAGCTTCTTGCTCTTCTTCTGAGTTTCCAGCAGTGGATCCCCCACCTCTCAAATTGTCAGGCCCTCCTTGTCTGACAATTCGACAGTGGTAGCTTACATTCGGAACCAGGGCGACCTGCACTGAGTTTCAGTGTATGAATTGGCTTGGGGATCTTCTTCGTCGCGAGATTTCATGTCGGCCCGACCTCATTGTGCCTTCATGCATATCTTTTGTCCTGTCCTATCTCCTCCATAGAGGTTTTTCAAGATGAGCAGTGGAGTGCATTTCTTCTTCAAGATGGCACTCCACTGGTTTAGCCTATGTGGCTAATTGGAAGGTCTTCTGTCATTGGTGTGCTGATCACTCAGTTGATTATTCCAATCCTTCAATTGCACAGATTGCAGAGTTTCTGGTGTATCTGTTTGATTCTCAGGGTCTCCAGCCTGTTATCATCAAGGGGAAAAGGTCCATGCCTTCATAGATCTTTTGGTATGTGGGAAAGCATCGTATCGGCACTAATCCATACCTCTCCAAGCTCATTTGGCACTTTTCTTTGTAAAGGCCTAGAGTTTTGCGGCTGACCCCAAGGTGGAATCTTTCTTGGGTGCAGCTTTGCTGGGGCTGGGGGTGGGGGGGGGGGGGGGGGAGGAGGAAGGGGGTTGAACTGTTATCCCAGGAGGATATTCGTTTTCTCACATACAAGACAGCTTTTCTGATGGCTTTTGCCTCAGCCAGGTGAGTTCGCAAGCTTCACGCCCTCTCGGTTGAACTGGCTTTTTTCAGGAGCTCTGCCAACAGTGTTACTTCTACCACTGATTGCTCCTTTTAGCAAAAAATCAAATACCAGAAACATCTCCGCCTCCTATCTGTATCAGGGATCTCCGTTCAGTTGATGGTAGTTGCCCTTTGTTCTGTCTGGTTCGTGCCATTTGCATCTACCTCGACCAGTCGTAGTTTATTAGAAAAGGCAGGAAGCGATTCTTTCTGTCCTTGATTCCTGGTCAACAGAAGATCTCTCCTCAATCCATCTCTAGATGGATTTGTTTTGCTAGTAAAGTGTTATTAGCTTGTTTGGCGAGGGACAATTGAATTACCAATCGCATTTCTGCCCACGAGGTGCGTGCATTGTCTACCTCTTGGGCTTATGCTAACTCCATCAGGTTGTTCGACGGTATGTAAGCAGCCTACTGGAGAAACGCTTCTTTCTCCTTTTATCTGTGTCAGTTGCAGGAGCAGTCTGAGGACCTTTTTTTTCTCTAGGACCTCCTTTTTATGCTCATGCTCTTATTAACCCTAGCCATTATCCTTTTCTTTCAGGACCAGGATCTTTGTGTATTGTTACTGTCCTTTCTGTCTGTGTGTCACACATGGCCATATGCCTCATTTCTCATTGTTCTATATCGATGTTTGTGATGCGATGGCTCTATAGGCCTTGGGAACTCTTCTCCTGTCCACAGTTACAGCTCAGTCGGGTTATGTGGGGGTTGCTTATGTGATTCCCACCTCCTATTGTCCATTCAGCCTGTTGCAAACAATTGTGAGAAGGTTGATAAGAAATTTAAATTTTATAGTAAATTTTCTTTCTTATTTATTTGGTTAAGAATCCTTCCTTCCCGTTGGTCACACAACTCCAATGTTGGCAGATTCAAAAATAACACATTGGTTATACATCAGCACAGTGGTACCGGAATCCATGTATTGTTACAGAGAAGAGTTTCTGCTACTGGGTGTGCGCCTGTCGCACACGGCCCAGTTTTTTGCTTATTTTTTCTTGGTGCTTTTGTACCACCTTTTCTTTCCCAAAGTGCTTAGGAAAGAACCAAAAATAGAGAGTATACTTCCGAGTTAGGGACTTCAATTGCAGTGCAAGCCTGTTGTAAACAATTGTGGTAGGTATAATAAGAAAGGAAATTTACTATAAAGTTTAAGTTTTCACTTAATAGCTTCTTTTAAGGTTTTACTAGGAGTGCTGTCTCGGTGGTTATGGCATTGGACTTCATACCGCAAGGCCCTAGGTTCAGTCCCTTCAGAGGTAACTGCATTGTGTTCTTGGGCAAGACAGTTAATCCCAATTGCCAACACAGGGGCCAAGCAAGAAAATAAGCAGACTGTCATCTGCAAAATGAGGTCCCCAGAGGGTGAATTTAGTGATGCTACCCTGCCTAGCAGGGTAGCATCACTAAATTTACCCTCTGTGAACCGCAATCTGAATCAGGGTCTCAAAACTAAACAGAAAGAGGTACCCAGAGGATAAATTGGCCTGCTGTATGGGATTGCATCATCAAATTCACCCTCTGGGGTCCTCATTCTGCAAATGTCAGACTGCTTATTTTCAGGCCTGACAGGGTCACACTGTTGCTGTGTACTAAGGCATACTACACATCAATAGTGCATCTGCCTTCAACCAATGCAAACCCTGCTTGTGTGGTTTTGGTATGTTGGGGAGTCTGATAGTTGCTCGCCATTGCTTGGTGGTTCTCTCCAGGTCCTCCAGCTTCCTCCACTTGTAACGAGGTGACCCTGCTGTCGAAAGAGTAGTTAAACTCCAATAAATAAATAAATTTAATGTTTAAAATTTAAAAATTTGTTTCTCAGGCTCTCCCGCGTGGTCCTTTTGGCTGCCGCATGTTCTCTTTTTATAACCAATGTAAACTTGAAAAAAAAAAAAAAAAAAAAATTAAATTGTTTATGTCTGATATTTTACCCAAGTGAAAAAAATTGATAAATTTGTCCCTTCAGTGCAAGAAGGCTTAATGCTTTAGCATTGAAAAGCCTTCTTGCTCTCAAGGGTCGAAACACACCACCACTCATGCTGTTTTGTAGATTATAAGGCCTAAAACTTGAACCAAGAACTTGAACGTTTGATGGCAAAGAAATAATTACAGAATTAAAAAATAAAATAAAAAAACTGCACGCCCGCATGCAATTTTACAAATAATGGCCTGAGAAACAGAAGAACTACTTTGTGTGGCCTTAATTATTGCAGGTGTGTTCGGATTTCCAAGATGTCCAGCAAGCAAAGAGATTTGTGATTTAGTGAGAAAGGCACTGAATGAAGGTGCTTATGTGAAGTAAGTATAGTGGCATGCTTAACCCATCAACTAAGCAATCAGTCAAGTTTGTCATTCCTACAAAACACACAGAGTGTATTGTCAGTCTGTCATCTTAAGTTACATTGTGTCAGTGAAAACTTGGTTAAAGAGATTAGAGTGTACTATATTGCCACTCACTGCAGTGATAAAATGGTGGGGGGCTAATTTTACAAGTAACTCAAAACAGATTTGTAAATTATAACATGGCCAAGTAGATTTTCCATAAGGAAAAACAAGAAACTCTGGCTTACTATCAGCTGACTGGGCGGTTTGAAAAAACAAGGTTGCAAAAAATCACTCTCCTGGGAACCAGGCCTGAAAATAAGCAATCTGACATTTGCAGAATGAGGTCCCCAGAGACTGAATTTGATGATGATGCTATCCCATACAGTAGTCCAATTTATACTCTGGGTACCTCTTTCTGTTTACTTTTGAGACCTTGATTCAGATTGAGGTTCATGGAGGGTAAATTTAGTGATGCTACCCTGCTGTGCAGGGTAGCATTACTAAATTCACCCTCTGGGGACCTAATTTTGCAGATGACAGTCTGCTTATTTTCTGGCTTGCTGGGAACTACTGAGGCAAGCAAATTGCTCTCTTGAATTACTTTTCATTTTCTTTGCTTCACAAACATCTTTTAAATGCCAGGTAAATGATGTGTGTTCTCCATGAAATGCATTCAAGCCAATCAATGCCAATACCTGTGTTCATTTTTTATAAACCACTTTACCCCAGTATGGCCCAATTGAGCAAGAAGTTCTGCCAGGCAAGATTAAAGACAGGCTTAATGCCACTTATATTTTACCCATTGTGACTGGAGCTGTCAGAGTGTCCAAGATACTGGCGATATCAAAAAAGACGAAACTAAGTGCACGAAAACAATGCTTACACAGGATTAAAATGTGCATAAGCGGTAGGCGCATAAAAAAACAGGCTGCATCAGAATTCCATCACTGCTTCAACTAATAGATCACACACAAGGTGTAACCTGGTGGTCCATCAACTGAAAATTTTGTAAAGCGTTTTCTAAGAAATTGTGACCTATTGTTTGGAAATTCCACACTACAATTTTTATTTAGCTGTCCATAGAAGTGGGTAGTATTGAGAATTAATTTTCTCCATTCATCTTTTAACTTTGGCTTGTCCAACCAACAACCTTTTTTGTGGTGGATTATACCCAACTAGAGGAAAGTAAGTTCATTCCAATAACAAGCATTCTGGCATATCCAGTATTGCCGTTTTGGCAGCCATCATCAATTTTTTTGATTGTTCTTGTCAAAATAAAATCTTGTAAAATGCATGGCCAATGAATCCCATGTTTAGCCCAACTGTTTAAAAAGTCTTGTCTATAGTCATGACTTTCGTTTGTCCGTCTGTCTGTCTGTCTTCTATAGTCATGACTTTCTTTTGTCTGTCTGTCCATCTGTCTGTCCATCTGTTAACATTTAGAGTTTGGGTTAAAGATTGTGGTTAAAGTTTTTTAGTCGAGGTTAAAGTTTTTTTTACTTTTAAATTAATATTAATTACTATTGATTGTACCATTCTCATTATGTTTCATGTTATTTTGGGAAATATTTTACCCTTTTCTGTATGGCAATTTAACTTACAACTTCCAGGTTAAAGTTTTTGGTTAAAGTTTTTTTGTTTACAAAGTTACACCTTTAATTCTTCAAAGAGTTTAGTACAGTGTCACTTTTCTCATTTGGGACAATGTCTACTGTCTACTGAACCTTTCTACAGTGATTTTCATTAATATTGACAGGATTTTAACCCCTTTTAACCCTTTACCCAACGAATTGGCCGCATCCGTCCGCGTAATATGCAAATTCAGCAGTTGAAAAAATATCATTTTTCAAAAAATTTCAACAAAACCATATCATGTGACCTCTCATTGGAACGAGCTCATTCCGAGGGGTCACATGATATGCTTTTGTTGAAATTTTTTGAAAAATTTGAAAAAATGATATTTAAAATAATAAATTTTGATATCGTCTGCGTTGGGTAAAGTGTTTAACATGTTTTCAGACTTACTTTCTTTGTGTTTGAAATTAGACTTTGTCACATATTTTCTTACTTTAATTCTTGCATAGTCAATACAACTTAATGATTGCATTTACATCAATGATTTCTTTTATTGGTTTTAGGAAATATTTAACCCTTTTTTGCAGTCAGTTTTACTTAGAATTCCCAGCTTAATGTTTCGGATTAAAGTTTTGCTTTTCAAGGCTGTTCCTTTCATTCTTCAAACACTGTGTTTCAGTGTCATTGTTTTTCATTTGGGGCAAGGTCTACTGAACCTGTATACAGTGGTTTCAAATAATATTGGCATTAATTTAACCCTTTTCAAAATGGTATTCGTACTTAGTTTCTCTAAATTTCAAATTAGGCTTCTACCACATACTTTGTTACTTTTTATCCCCCTACAAGGGAGGGATACAGCCTAGAGCTCTGTCTGTCTGTCCATCCATCCGTCTGTATATCTGTCCGTCTGTCCAAATTTTGTTTATGGCATAACTTGAACAATAGTTAACAGATTTCAATATTTCTACACAGTATACCAATGGACCAGACATAGCTGGTGCTAACTCTAAAATATCTAGGGCCAAACGCACATTTTGCCCCCCTAATCCCCCAAATTTACTTGCAAAACCGAAAATTATAAGTCCTATCTGGTCCTTCATACATTTACTCTCTGTGTCAGGAAGTGACTGGAATTGGTGCCAACATCATTCTTTGTTTGGCCCTTGTCAGATAACAACAAACTGACATTTGTGCTTTTTTAATCTCAGTTTATAATGATGCTAGACACAAATCAGTGGTTAATTTAGTGGATCCAAGCACTCAACTGGATGAAGGAAGGAAGAAACGGTGGTTTGAAACGTTCTGGGCTGTAATTGTATAATATTTATAAAAATTGGTTCATGTTCCCCAATTTTGGGACATGGGCCTGATGTCATCATTGTTGATAATGATTTTTCCACTGTTGGTTAAGTATTCTTTCCCTACCCTCCATTGATCCCCCCAGTTAAACTCCCAAGCTTTTTGGCTTGTTTTTTGGAAATTTTTTATAAAATTTCTTGGGAGTTTAACATGTTACACAGAAAGTTTATTCTGTATATCCCCCGGGTTAGTTCCTCACCCTTTGGGTGTTTAGGCATTTTTAGTCATGCATCATACATCCAATGTATCGTTTTTCTGATGAAAATCTTGCCTTACATCGGATAGTTTAAAATCTGTTACTGACTTCGGGCCGTATTGCCTAGGGTCCCGTTTCCAGTTTTCAGTCTGACGTTTACATTAGCAACGGTCTTTATATATATGTGGTTTCGTATTTATTATATGGTAGGTCTGTTGTTAGATACATTAAACGGTCCCGTAGTGTGGAAGTTAATTTTTGGATGAAAAAATTAATTTTTGTCTACACTTGGGCTCTTTTGGGATACATTTGGGCACTTCGTTCCCTTTGGGAACTTGGGCTCTTTTCAAAATTTTTCAAAAAATTTCTTTGTGTAAACTATTTTTCGATTTATATTTTGAATGTTTTTTGTTATGTATCTTTTTATATTATTTAATGTGGAGTTGGTGGGAGTACGATCGACTTAGTTTGCTTCATTATGTAAGCATATTGCTCAATAAGCAAGGCGAGGAAGTCTTTCCTCTTATTTACATGTAGGTTGCCTTGCTTGTTGTCAATGTACTTCCACTAATTCTTGCTCAACGTGTGTCGCATGAGATGACAAACATTGCTGACGGGTGTCACGGTACGTTGTTAGCAAGGGGCCACTGCCGGTCCTCTCACGGTGAGAGGCTTCCGCCGGTCCTCTCGCCCTAACGTCGCTCTAGTTTTTTAGTTTCTATTTACAGAGTACCAAGAACATGGTGATGTTTACGTGACGCCGTCAGAAAGTGTGCTTCCGTCATCGCATTTAGATAGTCAAACTAGCGGCAAAAGTGCTCATAAATTTTATACAGGGCAATAAACCACAGTGTGGTTTCAGATCCCTGTTGCCAACTAGCTCGACCGGTGAAGCGGTACACCATCCGAGGGTACCGTGACGCCGGGTGTGTCTGTTGCGGTCGAGGAGAGTAGAAAGGGTAGAGCGAGCACTATAAAATAATATCAGTAAAGGGCTCACCCTGCGACAATGGAGGGGAAGAAGCCGGCAAGTTCAGCAGCAAGCTCGAGGTATGAAGGACTGCGAGCTAGAGAGCCCCCACCTTTCTCTATTATAACAACATCTGGGGTCAGATGTTATGGTTCGGAACTTGCGTCAGTCGGAGCATACGTCCACGCCTCCCGTCCGGGACTCTCCGTTCAGTTTACAGCCGGGGTTGGCTATAGTTATGGCTTCTTCTTCACCGTCTACCAAGCACACACGACCGCACCTTGGCTACGTGACTTCTGATATCCAGCCTGCACCGCCGAGAAGGTCACTCTTCATCACTTCATCAAAGAAGTCACACCATACAGTAGCCAAGGAAACGAGGCCTCATTCATCGGGACGTCTGCAGAAAAGAGCCATCTCGGACACACTGTCCCAGGAGCAGCCGGCGGCCATGCAACAGAAGACCGCTGCTCCTTAGGCCTCCGTAACGGACTTGCTGTTGCAAATTGCGTAGCTCATCGCAGCAATTGCAGAAGCAAACGACGGCAGTCTCAGAACTTGAGCTGTTGGAGGGTGCTGGGTTGGTCCAGTCATCTGCGCGTTCAGATGCCGATGATCGTGAGTATAATCTGATTCAGTCGGATGGTGAAAGGGATTTGGAGGAGAATTACCCTTCCCTTTCAGAACAACACAGGGTGGCGATAGAGCTTATGCATTGATTCTTCCCTGAGTTCATTCCTGAGAATCAGAATGCTGTGACAGCACGAAAGTAGCACTATTCAGTAGCTAAGACGAGGCCTCATATATTGGGACGTCTGGAGAAAAGAGCTGTCTCGCACACATTGTCCTGGGAGCAGCCGGCGGCCAGAATAGAAGACCGCTGCGCCTCAGGCCTCCGTTACGGTTTTGCTGATGCAGATTACGCAGCTCATCGCAGCATCCCAGCAAGTGCAAAAGCAGCTGATGGCAGTCTCAGAACCTGAGCTGTCAGATGGTTCTGGGTCGGTCCAGTCATCTGCGTGTTCAGATGCCGCTGACCGTGATTTTCAACTGATTCAGACGAATGATGAAAGGGATATGGAGGGGGATTACCCTTCCCTTTTGGAACAACACATGGTTGAGATGGATTTATTCCATCAACACTACCCTGAATTTGTTCCAACGAATCAGAATGCTGCGACTAATTACAAGGAACCGCTAGCATTGTTGGACGCTGACTTTATCCGGAAAAAGAGGAGGAAATGTCTTTTCCGGTTAAGTATAGACAGGTGTCTCAGGCCTTTGGCCTTTTAGACGACTCCATATTCAAATTTCAGTGGAAAGAAGTAAGGCGGTTTCTAATCATCATCTTCCATAATTTCACCGATTTCGGAAAACAGGGAGGGTGTATTGAGAGTTCCTCTGCGTTTGAATGAGTAGGCTAAGAACCTGGAAGAACTGTGACGCTACGTCTCTACGGAAAGGAATTGGAGGACGTTTGTACCTCAGTTAGAGTCCTTTCCAGGGCTATTATATTTATCACGTATAACTCTGTCTTAACAGTTGCTAATTTGAAGTTAAACAGACGTGATGGAGCCCTTGCGTCATCATCCTTAATAGATGACAAGGTGAAAAACTCTCTTCGAGTTGCTCCGGTTTCCGGACACTATGTTTTTGACGATAAGCTTTCATTGGTTTATGACCAAGCTGCAAAGAAAGCATCAATACTCTGCTCCTTAAGTCGGCATCTAATCGACCTGCAGTAGCAGAAAGGAGTAAGGGAAGATGTCCTAGACAGAAGGTCGCCTATAAGGACTCCTCGTGAGGGTATAGTTAACCCTCCTATAATTACTCTATGGATCGTCATACAGCAACTCAGATATGGAGCTTTGGTCTGATCGAGACTACCGGTCGGACGCCCCTAAACTGCTGGATCGAGGCTCTTTGCGAATGAGACGCAGTTTCTCCTTCCGTAGGCCTCGCAGGTACTGCAGGTGTGGGTTAGGACCTCTATTGCTTAACAGTTGACTGATGGTTATGTCTGGGCCATTGGTAAGTATAAAAATATAGAAATTACTATAAATTTATAATTTTTTTATTTTTTGCATCAAAAGCGTAGCTTATGACTCCTCATTGGTTCATTCTAATGAGTGGTCATAAGCTATGTTTTTGTGACAAAAAATTGAAAAAGTAATAAAAATTGAATGGTGAATTTTGTGAATAGTTCTGGCCGGTTATGGTTGTTACTTTGGGTAAAGGGTTAAAAATCCCCTTCATATCCACCAGTCAGAATCTTTTGGTATTTTATGCAGCAACCTTATGAGTTTCAGATTCCAGTTTGTTCAAATCAAGTCTCTTGGGTCATATTTTGGCTCCCTGTGGTATCCTACATTTCAACAAAAATCCTCTTTACACTCACAAGGCAGATCCTGACATAACTGATTGTGGTAAACTTTGCTTAGATGTAAATGTGAGTACACAAGATTGATGTTCTGCTAAAATGGGAACTACTAGGCCACTTGACCCCCCTTGAGGTGGGGGGTGGGGGTGGTAAGAGGGTACATTAGGCAAAATTATAATTTTTGCTTGAAAAGACGATTTGGACAGTTTTGAGTGATTTTATGAAAATAATGAACGTTCACCCTGTTTGAGTGGGGGAGATACACGGGGAGATTTTTTTCTTTGCTTCAAATTGTGTTTTGAAGGGGTTTGAGTGATTTTAATCAGAAAAAAAGAAATAACCCAGCAGGCCCAAGCTAAAATAGAGTAACCCTTTACCCAACACAGACAGTATCAAAATTTATTATTTTAAATATTATTTTTTTAAATTTTTCAAAAAAATTCAACAAAACCATATCATGTGACCCCCTCGTGGGAACGAGCTCGTTCCAACGAGGGGTCACATGATATGGTTTTTTTGCAATTTTTTTAAATATAATATTTTTTCAACTGCTGAATTTGCATATTATGCCGTCGGATGCGATCGATTCATTGGGTAAAGGGTTAACTATATTCACATCTATATACTGAATGTGGACTTCAATCCTTCTTTAAACAATTTTATCAGGTGACCAGTTAAGGCACTTGAGGCCTCTTGTTTTAATATTGCTAATCCCCCACAATTACATTTTAGCCCAAAAAACAAAGCTTATGACACATTTGAACAAGCTTAAAAAAGAATAAGCTTGATGAGGAGTCCAAAGCTATGTTTTTGAGACAAAATTTGAAAAAAATAATCGAACTTGAATTAGAGATGGGCAGTATTGGAATTTTGAGTTCGGTATCGGTTTCAATATTTTTGGTCGAGTTGTGTTAACACCCCAGACCTATGGTTTGGCGGCGGTCGACGTGTGTCTGGGCATCCTCTCACTGTTAGCACAATAACTTGAACAGACATTCTCCGATTTGACAAATATTCACCAAACAGATCTTTTGCAATAATATCTCAAGTGAGTGCGAAACCTGGCCCAGCCCGATTTTTCGAAACAGAGTTTATGGGCTTTAATTGATCACTTTTTACGAATTTTGAGTTTGTTAGCGCAATAACTTGAAGAAACGTTCTTCAGTTTGACTAATATTTACAATGCAAGTCTTTTGCAATAATATATCAAGCAAGTTCGAAAACTGGCGTGGTTCAATTTCTTGTTACAGAGTTATAGGCCTTAATTGTACAATTTTTGAGCTCATTATTGTCAATTTTTATGAATTTTGAGCTCAGTGTGATGATGTTTCTGATTTTCAATAGAAGTGCATGCAGAAAGTAGCCACAACTCAATGCCTGCATCTCCGATGCAGTCCTCTTATTAGTGGGTATACTTCAGTATTGGTTCGGTATTCGGTATCTGACTTGACAGTGGAAGGATGTGTTCAGGGCTGTAACCCTATAATTTGTCGGTATACTTCAGTATTGGTTCGGTATTCGGTATCTGACTTGACCAAGATTTGCTGATAGTACCACAGCAGAATTCACATCAGGAAAGAAAGAATAAGTGGTTGTAGTATCATTCTACCGCAATGCTATAAATCACACTGCCAATGAGCTCAACAGTTGCATTCTTTTATGAACACAAATTATATCTACAATACTATCGTGACTTATTCTAAATGAACCTTAATGTTTAAAGACCTATTTCAGGCTTTTACAATCTCAGAGCATGTGTGCTGACCATGCCATTTTTACTAAATCCTGCTGACAATAGACAGAACACCTGGGTAGTGATTCCTAGTCAGGTCTTGGCTGCCTTAACAGGCAGCCAAGACTTGACTAGAATTCACTGCTAAGCAATTGGACATGCACAGGTTGTAGTCTTGTGGGAATTCCGAACAGTTGACAAGTCAGTTAAGGGTTGATAAAACTGAAAAGAAAATAAATCACTTCTTTCATCAAAATGAACCTTTCAACTGTTATCAAGCCTTAGCAGGGACTTATAAATTATGAATGCAGGAAAATTTTAAAACTCCGGCCGTTTCAGTATTTTATGATTGATTCGTTCGGTTTTTCTGAATCCCCATGATATTGGTATTGGTTCAGTTATTATATGACCATTTGAAAAACGGTTGTATTATTTAATCAGTCTGTCCATCCATTTTTCCGTCCATCTGTCTTTCTGTCCATCTGTCTGCTAACATTTAGAGTTAGTTTGTGGTTCACATTTTTTAGTGAAGGTTAAAAATTTTTTCTTCTTAATTAATATTAATTACTATTGATCGTATCATTCTCATTATATTTCATATTATTTTGAGAAATATTCAACCCTTTTTTGTAGTCAATTTAACTTAGAACTTCCAGGTTAAAGTTTTGGGTTAAAGTTTTTTGTTTGCAAAGTTACACCTTTAATTCTTCAAACAGTTTTGTGGAATGTCACTATTTCTCATTTGGGACAATGTCTACTATCTACTGAAGCTTTCTACAGTGATTTTAAATAATATTGGCATGATTTTAACTAACACCTTTTAGACTTAGTTTCTTTGTATTTGAAATTAGGTTTTTACCACATACTTTGTTACTTTAATTCTTGTATGGTCAATACAACTTAATGATTGCATTTACATCAGTGATTTCTTTCATCAGTTTTAGGAAATATTTAACCCTTTTTTTGCAATCAATTTTACTATAGTATTCCCAGCTTAAAGTTTCAAATTAAAGTTTCGCTTTTCAAGGTTGTACCTTTCATTCTTCAAACACTGTGTTACAATGTCATTGTTCTTGGCTTCACAAAGTCAAGTATGAGCTATTGGGATGGGTTGTGATCCAGCGTACATCTGTACATCCATATCTACATCTGTCTATCCACAATTCCTTTAGCACACCCTACAGGCCGCAGGTCTCACCCGATCAGTTCCAAATTCCATACATGGCTTTAGGGCAGTGTCTGGATGGGAGCCATCAAACTTTTTCGAATTTCATTGTAAAGCATGGCTGCCAGTAGCCATTGTGGATTTGGATATAAATTGTCAAACAATTCCTTTATTACACCCTACAGGCCACAGCTCTCACCCAATCAGTCCCAAATTTCATATGTAGCTTTGGGACAATGTCCAGATGGGAGCTGTAGATATTTTTCATATTTTGGTGAAAAACATGGCCGCCAGTGGCCATCTTTGATTTGGCATATAAATTGTCAATTCCATTAGCACACCCTACACAGTGGCGGCGCCATGGAGAGGTATGTGGGGGTACTTACCCCTCCACTTTTTTCGCCAAGCGTAGTAAAACAATACTATCATTTTAATTTTTGTTGTATTGAACGATGCGATGTAATAGTCAGTATGCTTAATCCCATATTCCCAAGTGCACTAAATCAGAGAATTTTTGAAATTATGTTTGCCCACCTCCTCCCCCCCCCCATCCCCACACACACACACTAGCTGCTAACAACAAACAAGAGTCGAGGGTCCAAATTGCAACAAGGCATGCCGCGTTTAAACGGACTGAAACATAGTGCTTAAGAGTATTCGACGAATGCTAGAATCGAGAGCGTGCGAGGCATCCGTTTGGAATTCAGCCTACAGTAATTTTAAAAAATAAATAAAATTTAATATTTTAGAAAAATTCTCAAAGGTATAACTCAGTGAAATCATGCAAATATGAATATCATTGGAACCGGCTTGTTCATCCGGTTCCAATGATATCCATATTCGCATGATTTTGTTGCAAGACAGTTAAAAATTTTCTCAACTAAGGGAGAGGACAGGACCCCCCCCCCCCCCCCCTGCCGAAACCCACCCCAGCTCGGTGCTGCACAATCCCCAACTGTACCTCCTCACTTGTAACTCTGGTGCCGCCACTGACCATACAGGCCACATCTTTCACTCAATCTTTTTCAAATTTCATATATTGCTTTGGTGTGATGTCTAGATGGGAGCTATTTTCTTGAAAAACATAGCCACACACAGACATTATTTCTTTTAGTTGTATGCAGCTGTTTTTTTTTCATTACCAGAGCTTCACGGTTTGAAATATAAAGAAATGCCTTATGCAGAATACCTTCTGTTGTTTTACAAAAAGCAATGCGCATGTGAAGGAAATGGGAGTGAGGGACTTTGATGTTGTCTCCAAAACTTAGGGGAGATGGGTGGAATCAATCCTCCTCTTCGTCCTCCCCATGTTAACCAGAAGATAAATCCTGTTCTAATTATACGATTCTCTTCAAATTTAATATTCCTTTTTTTCAACAAAAAAACACAGTTGCACTTCAAATTTGAAGTATAGTCTTTTAAAATTTAAACCACAAATGTTAAGTTAAAAATTCCAACTTTTGTTGACTGCAGTTTGGAAATGTAATACAGAAAAATCCCTTTGCACTGCATGCATATACATCCCTCATTTTCTTGTATTGTGCATATTAGTAAAAGGGTACATATTTTATTTTAAAATGTACCCAAATAAATGGATTTTGTCTTGTGTTTTTTGTCTGTTTTGTCACCTATAAACAAATATGCAGGTTCCTATTTCATTAATAATGATTTTTATTAAAAATAAAAAATAAAATTTGAATAGCAATTTTTTGTATATCAAGAATGCAGATATGGCACATTCGTTAAGTAAATAGTTAACAAAAAATAGCACAGACTATTTTGTGTCTAAGCATTGTCATTGCTGGGACAGTGGGGCTCTATGCGTGACATCACTCTTGTTTTAGACTTGCCATTTTGTCAGTACAGTGGATCCCACTTAACTGGATATCTCTAAATTGTATATCCCTGTTAATTGAATATAATTTCCCAACACAAAACCATTTTTCATAGCTCCAGTACAAATTTGACCTGTTAATTGAATATAGGTTATAGAGAAAATTCCTGTTAATTGAATAAAAAATTGTGTAACCTGTCGAGAAAATACCCTGACTCTCCCCAGTTTTTCTTTGTTTATAGACCCATTTGGCCTCAGTACATCCAGTATAGGCATTTAATCTATTATATCTTGTTTGACAGAGCTCATAGAGCTCTGTCAAACAAGATATAATAGAATAAATGCTAAGTTTATCTCTAGAATACAGGAAAGTGACACAATCCCTGTTAATTGAATATACCTGTTAATTGAATAATTTTCATTGGCAAAGTGACTATTCAATTAACAGGGTTTCACTGTATTGTTAACATTTTCATTTTGATGGATAATTAGGGGTATATCATATTCTTTATAAGCTAAAATTTTTGTATTTTTGGTAGTGCAATTCAAAATGGCTAACGCATATTGAGCCACACCTGTCGGTGATCTTGTTTCGGTATATTGCCCAGGGATGCACAAATTGAAAATTTAGACAACCCCAAAACGTTTATGCCAAACAAATTTGGATAACCCTCCAAATTTAGATAAACATTCACATGTATTTTCGCTTTTTTGTTAATGTGTAATATATAGAGCTGCCACAGTTAGCCGGATATTCGGTTTGCATCCAGTTGCAAAGAAACTCAACCGGTTAGAAAAGCCATCAACTGGATAACCTTTCTCACGATATTGCGACTGATAATATGAGGTTTCGAAAAACTTTGAAAACAGAAAACAGGTGACTGAAGAATTGTACTCTGATGACGTGATTGTTCCATGACCTGCATAACTTAATCAACTCCCAATGAAAAGCTAGACAAACTATAAACAATAGCCTCATTGAATATTAAATGAATCACGTGACCAATTGAATATTAAATGAATCACGTGACCAAACGGTATGATTTGTTTGATCAGTATGTGCACAACATAATCCGAGTTGTAAAACTTCATTCATTAGTAAATATTATTATGTGACATTTTGTTTTCTGACCAATCTGATTACTGCAACATTTACCCAAAACAAGAAAATGTTGAAAAAGCATTGTGCACTTCTGTAGATGTACTTCAGCAGTCACCGTTAATTAAAATGACATAACAGTTTGCAGGTATTCTGTTCACACCTCATTTGTGCGTTTTAATCAGTGTCAGGTCGGTAGTCTATTTATTTCAGTGTGTGATAAAATTTAGCTGATGCCTATAGTACTGCTTGTGCATTAGTAGAAACAGATTATAGCGATTCACTTTGTTTTGCTATCTATCTATCACTGTTGCATCACATGCACTTTGTTTGTCAGGACGTTCTTTGAAATTGTGAAGTCAAATGTTGTATTTCTTTGAAGAGCTAACCCAGGATGCATTAACTGGTAGAGTGCTAAATTAATTTGAGCCACCAAAATTTGTTCACATGTTTTTGCCTTGTTACAATTTATAGGAGAGTGCCTGTGGGCTGTGTGAGCTGTGCCTGTGGACACTCTCCTATAAATTGTAACAAGGCAAATCTTAACAGACTAAATAAGATCACTTCAAAGGTAATACGAAGCACATCCACTGAATTCAAGGCCTTTAATTTGCAGCACCTGCACTTCAAAATAAAGCCCAAATATGGGCTTCCAGCACTCTACCAGTTAACAATTTAGAAGAGCGAGAAATGGTTATCCAAATTTTGGGGGGAAAACCTCTAGATGAACGTAACAGACGTTCGTCCAATTTGTGCATCCCTGTTGCCCATCTCTAACTTGAATTTGTAAATAACACTGGCTGGATATAGGTGTTATGTTTTGTCCTTGGATAGGTGACCGTCTGACCGATCGATTCGGACTCCCGTGTTGTGTCCTTGGGCAAGGCACTTAACCCGATTGTCCACATTAGGGCATGATGGACCTTTTACTAAGGCATACTGCACGTTGATGGTGCGCATGTCTTCAACCAACCTAAACCTGCCTGTGCTGCAGTGCAGAGTTATGATGTTGGGGAGCTGGCTGCTGCTGTTGGGGAGCTGGCTGCTGCTCGTCATTGCTCGGTGGTTCTCTCTCTGCGTACTTCGGCTTCCTCCACATGTAAAACTGTCATGGTCATGATTAGCTGTTGTGCATAAGTATGTGACCTTAGACACCAATGAATAAATAGGTGTTATGTTGGGTAAAGTGTTAACAGATATTGATAAATACCAGAAAGATTTGTAGAACATTTATAACCATTTCTTCAAGTTCATACTTCAGTTTACTTTGTTGTGGAATTAAGCTTGGAAATTAAGCAGTGAATTCTTAATTAATCAGAGGGATATTGATTTTCTTTTACAGGGAGATTCAAGATTAGTAAGTAGCCTTTTCCTTCATTTTTTGTCTTTATTTTAAATCAGATATGTTGTCTGACATGTGCACTTGTAACTTTTTTTTTAACTTGTTTAACCCTCTGCTCTCTGATGTCAAAATGGAAAAATTTTGAGTCATAAATATTAGTAATAATGCACAGTAATGCAGTTTGATAATTAACCCTTTACCTAACATGAAAAGCAGAAAACACTTGTAAACAAAATTCTTGAATGACTAATTTTTTCATTTTTTGGTCTCAAAACAGGTTATGACCCCTCATTGGAACAAGCTCGTTGAGGGGTCATAACCTATGTTTTTGAGACAAAAATAAAAAATATAATGAAAATTAATTGGCAATTTTTGTCAATAGCACTGTCCAGTTTGGGCCGTTATATTGGGTAAAGGGTTAACCAAATATACCTTGTTTGACAGAGATCGGTGAGCTCTGTCAAACAAGATATAATTTGTTAAATTCATTGTTAAACATTTCTGATTGGAGAAAATCTGGTTGCTCTACCAGAGTGCTAGGGGTTAATGTAATCAAACTATTCCACATCATTTCTAAAGTTCCATGAAGCTAATGATATGATGTTATATGGTACCCTGTTGGAAAGAGTTGTACTAGATGACAGAGTCAAAATGTTTTCTCTAAAACCTGAAAAGCATCATTTTTGCTCTGAAACTTAGCTTTTGACCTATTACAGTGGAGCCCACTTAATTGGATATCTCTTAACCGAATAACCATGTTAATTGAATATAATTTTCCAACACAAAACCATTTATCAAACCTCCAGTACAAATTTGACGTGTTAATTGAAAATAGGTTATAGAGTAAACTCCTGTTAATTGAATAAAAATCTTGTAGCCTGTCAAGAAATTACCCTGACTCACCCAGTTTTCCTTTGTTTAAAGAGCTATTTGGCCTCACAATCCAATGCAGGCATTTGATCTATTATATCTTGTTTGACAGAGTTCTTGGAGCTCTGTCAAACAAGATATTATAAGTTATGGGGCTTTCAGTGGGCGGATATGGTGTGATATAAGGTGAAGTGAGATCAACATTAGGAGAGGCCAAAATCCGAGCCTAATATTGAGCTTGCTGAGCCTTATATCACACCATATCTGCCCACTGAAAGCCCCATAACTTATTTATTATGCCAGTCCTTTGAAAGAGACACAACCATAAGTGTATCCAGATTCCTGGTGCAAATGTTGTTATCACTATCAGGGAATTTCCTGGTTTTACGTCATGTGAAGGTCACGCTAGTAGCAGGTGCTGAAACAACGGAGTTTTCTTCTCAATAAACAGGAATTTATATTAACAATTCACTACTTTAATTCAGTGGAAAAATAAAACAACTGGAGCAAATGAATTAACAATTCATTCAAGAAGGTAAGTGGGAACAGTTTCATTCATCATTTGCCTCAGACAGTGCCAGTTGGATTCTAAGTTCTATACATGTCGTTTTAGTGGTTTATTTATTGTATTTATTTACATTTGTTTATTAAAATTTCTCAAAGACTCGAAGAAACTATTATTGTTGTACGTTGCTCAATAGACACACGTGAAATTATTTGTTGTTCGTTGAACACGCGAAATTAGGAAAAACATCGAAGCAAGAGTTAGATGTCAAACACAAAATGTCGGAAATTGACCGTATATAAGCTCTATATACGGTCAACTCGATGATACACAGTTTCATATACAGTCACTAGATATTGAAGCTGATTGGTCAATAACAATTACTGGCATAATAAAATAGAATAAATGCTAAATTTATCTCCAGAATACAGGAAAGTGACACAATCCTTGTTAACTGAATACTCCTGTTAATTGAATAATTTTCATTGGCAAAGTAGCTATTCAATTAACAGGACTCCACTGTATTGGAATAAGCTATAAGAGTCTTAATCTTTGTTTGAAGCAAAAATTGATAAAATAATGAAATCTAAATGCCAGATTTTGTGAATACATTGTACTGCTATTCATGCTATATATGACTGTTGCATTGTTTAAAGGGTTAATTGTTTATCAGAATTTTATCAGTAAATCACGTCCACCTGACTGTTTTCCCATTCTTTGAACCCAGCAAGATTTAATGAGCTTAAGTGAGGTCACTGTTATATATAGTTTTTCCTGCGCAAGTTTTTATATTAGTAGCCTTGACCTATTTTTTTTCATATTTTTAAAAATCACAGTTTTCAATCTCTTGTCATGTGTCTAAATATCATTGGTTGTACATGTTACTTAACCCTTGGGGACATAATTGCTACTTATCACTTGTTGGAGCAAAAAAATAGGTGCTCCAATATCTGCAGACTTTAACCCTTCACCTTAAACAAAAAGCAGACTACACTCGCATTCAAAATTTTTCAGTAACTACTTTTTTCATTTTTTTGCATCAAAAACAAAGCTTATGACCTTCATTGGAATGAGCTTGTTGGGCTCGTTCAATTGAGGGTTGATAAGCTATGTTTTTAAAAAAAAATGAAAATTGTAATTATTAGCTTAACTTGACAAAGTCAAGATAAGCTATTGCCATCACACATGCGGAAGTCGGTTAGTTTGTGAGTCTGTTCACATTTTCCTTTAGCACGGGCTACACCCCGCAGTTCACGAAATTTTATATGCAGGTTTGGGGTCATGTCTAGATGAGAACGTCCCATTTTGGTCACAATCTGTCAACCGGTGTGGCTGCCCAAGCCCAAAACCCGAAAACCATTAGCACAGTCTACAGGTCGTATTTATGAAGGGGTTTCATTGTAACTTGGTAGGATTCCTCTGTATAATGCCTAGATGAGAACGTCCCCTTTTGGGCATGATCTGGCTGCCCAAACCCGAAATCCAAAAACTTTTAGCACAGTCTGCAGGTCATGTTTAATATGGAGGGATTTCATTGTAAGTTGGTAGGATGACTCCTTATGATGTCTAGATGAGAATTTCCCCATTTGGGCGTGATCTGCCAACCATGACGACTACCCGAGCCCAAAACCCGAAAACCTTGAGCACAGTCTACAGGTCATATTTATTGAGGAATTTCATTGTAACTTGGTGGGTTGACTTCATATAAAGTCTAGATGAGAAAGTCCCCTTTTGGACATTATTGGGCAACTGTGATGGGTACAGGGGCCCGAAGCCCGAAAACCTTTAGCACAGCATATAGGTCATATTTATGAAGGGATTTCATTGTAACTTGGGAGGATGACTCCAAATAATGTCTAGATGAGAACGTTCCATTTTGATTGTGATCATTCAGCCTTGATGGGTGCCTGAGCCCAAAAACCTTCAACATAGGCAAAAGGTCATATTTATGGAAGGACTTCATTGTAACCTGTTAGGTTGACTCCAAATGCCTAGATGATGACATCCCCTTTTGGTTGTGATTGGTCAACTGTGATGGCTACAGGTGCCCAAAGCCCGAAAACCTTGAGCACAGTCTACAGTTCATATTTATGAAGGGATTTCATTCTAACTTTGTAGGATCTCTCCAGATTATGCCCAGGTGAGATTGTCCCCTTTGGTTGCGATCATTCAACCATGATGGCTGCCCGAGCCCAAAGCCCGAATACCTTTAGCACAGTCTACAGGTCATATTTATGAAGGGATTTCATTGTAACTTGGTAGGTTTGACTTCATATAATGTCTAGATGAGAACAGCCCCTTTTAGACACCATTAGGCAACTGTGACGGCTACAGGGGCCTGAAGCCCGAAAACCTTTAGCACAGTCTACAGTTGATATTTATGAAGGGATTTCATTGCACCTTGGTAGGATGACTCCAAATAATGTCTAGATGAGACTTTTGGTCGCGATCATTCAGCCTTGATGGCTGCCCGAGCCCAAAAACCTTTAGCACAGTCTATAGGTCATATTTATGGAAGGGTTTCATTGTAACCTGTTAGTTTGACTCCATATAATGCCTAGATGATGACATCCCCTTTTGGTCATGATTGGTCGACTGTGACGGCTTCAGGGGCTCGAAGCCCAAAAACCTTGAGCACAGTCTACAGGTCATATTTATGAAGGGATTTCATTGTAACTTCGTAGGATCACTCCACATGATGCCGAGATGAGATTGTCCCCTTTCGGTTGCGATCGTTCACCCATGATGGCTGCCTGAGCTTAAAGCCCAAAAACCTTTAGCACAGTCTACAGGTCATATTTATGAAGGGATTTCATTGTAACTTGGTAGGTTGACTTCATATAATGTCTAGATGAGAACGTCCCCTTTGGACGCAATTGGGAAACTGACGGCTACAGGGGCCCAAAGCCCGAAAACCTTTAGCACAGTCTACAGGCCATATTTATGAAGGGATTTCAATGTAACTTGATAGGATGACTCGTTTTGGAATAATTTCACTATAACTTGGTAACTTTTGTTGATATACGTTAACTGTGAGGGCCACATACATTAACTGTGAGGTCATATTAACCCACCCCTCAGTTCTTTAGTACAGTGTACACCTCATATTATTTTTATCAAAAACATAGCATACAGGGAACAGAAATGAACATATTCCCAATTATCACAATTCTTGTCTTATTTCATAATCCTTTCTTAAACATTGAACATTATCCTTTTCATCAAACACAACTCACAAGTTAAGCTACAGTGTCATTGACACTTTCCTTTTTAATAACACTGGTTTTGTCCATTACCACAAGTACGCTGAGTACTCTCAGTTGTAAGCTTTACATGTCATTTAACTTATATATCTCATAAAGGGGCATCTAGAGAGAATAAGAACACATTATGGGTGTTTCTCAACTTTATTGAATGGTATCATTGACATCATTTTACATTAACAATTGTACAATTACAGAAGATAATGAAATGTGGTTTATTAACCCTTTACCCAACGCAGACGATATCAAAATTTATTATATTTTTATACAGTACCAATGACCCAGACATAGCTGGTGCTAACTCTTAAAATATAGGGCCAAACACAAATTTTGCCCCCAATCCCCAAAATTTGCATCTAAAACCAAAGAAAACATGTCCTGAATGGCCCTCCACACTTCACCTCTACTGCGCATGCGCAGTGTCAAGGACGTTCCGAAATTGGCGCCATTAATCATTCTAAGTTTGGCCCTTCATCAGTTAACATCTGACTGATCTTTGTGCTTGTAAATCTCAGTTTAAATGATGCCAGACACATAAATATTAGTGAAATGGTGATTCTAAGGAGGATAGAGAAGGAGGAGAGGAAAAATGTGTGACAGAATATTATCAGGGCTGTAACTTAAAATTTTTTAATGAAATTATGTTAAGTTACCTATTTTCGAGGCAGCAGCCATTTTGTTGTCATTCTTGTTATTTAGTTACACTGATTTTTTCAGTGTTTTCCTCTCTCCCTTTCCTTTAAGTCCCCTCTTGCTATTCTCCCATGCTTTTGGCATAGTTTCTGTAATTATTATTACTAAAATTTCTTGGGAGTTTTAGCTGAATAACAGAATGAATTCTGTTCTTTTCCCCATGTTTACGTCTTCACCTATGGGTGGTTAGGCGTTGTGTTCTGCATCTACCATCTGATGTTCTGCAGTTTCTTCCCTGGAAGTCTCTGTTTTGCATCAGATAGTGTATTTTTGGTAACTGATTTCGGGCCTGGGTGGCTGGAGTCTTATTTTAGTGTTTTTACACTCATTGTTTACATTTACAACAGCCCTCTGTGTGAGGGGGGGATTTCTTGAAAATAATATCTTGATGTTAATTTAATCATAACTAGATACATTATTATTGTTCGTAAGTGTTGCATAAATTGTTTAAAATATTTTTAAATTTTTTGTCCACACTTAGGCTTGGGATCCATTGGGGCTCAACGTTACTTTTCAGAAACTTGGGCTGTTCTGAAAAAATATTTTTTCAAAATATTTTGATTTCAATTATTTTTTCTATGTTAATGGATCATATTATTATTATGTATTTTGATTGTCAGGGGTTGGTGCGAGTACCAGGACTTTGTTTTCTTTTCACATTGAAAGGATTTTGATCAATTGTAATAAGAGGAAGTCTTCCTCTGACTTTTATAATCATTCTATATGTGGTCAGTGTACTCGCATTAACTCCTGTTCTGTATCTGATGATTTCGATTACAACATGGGAAGCGTATGTCACGGTATGTTAGTGGGGAATTGGACATTCCGGTCCTTTCCCCGCAGGGTCACTCTACTTTATCAATTTCTATTTCAGACGATCAAGATTAGGGTGATGTATCTGTGATGTCTTCCAACAGTATGCCTCCGTCGTCACAATTAATGAAGGGCTAGCAGAAAAGTGCTCATGTAAATACGCCAATTGCCTAAGAGGACCCTAGTAGGTTCGACGGCCTTTGACATCCGCTAGCTCGCCTGGTGTAGCGTCCATTCATCGAATGGTTCGGCAGCCGGGTTCGTCCGTTGCGGTCTAGAAGGAGTTTTGGGGTGATGCGAGCACTATAAATCAACCAAATGCACACCCAGTGACGGCGGATTAGAGGGAGAACGGAGGAAGCCTTTTAGTCCGGTTCATAGCTCGTTCTGGTCCATCCGGACGGTGAGCGAGAGAGGCCCCTCTCTCGTACAACAACATCTGGCCCCAGATGTTGTGGTACAAAATGTTTCGCATTCGGAGCATACGTCCGCCGCTCGGGACGCTCCGACATATAGTCAGTCCGGAGAGACTGTCAATAAGGCTTCCTCATTCTTATGGTAGCGCACACGACCGCTCTTGGCTACGTGACCTCGGATATCCAGTCAGCTTCGCCAGTCAGAGAATTATCGGTGACCAGGTCACACCATCCGGTAGCCAGGGACACGAGGCCTGCATACTCCAGACGTTCGCATAGGAAAGTGTGCGGGAGTCAACGTACACGGAGCTTCCGGCGGCAATGCATCGTAAGACCGCTACTGCACAGGCCTCGGGGATGGACGTGCTATCCTAAATAGCACAGCTTATCGCAGCATCCCAGCAACAACTGAATCTGTCGCATAATGTTTTATCCGACGATGCTGGGTCGGGACGCTCCGCGGAAGCGGGTACGAACGTCCGAAAATTTCATCCGGTCCGACGGGATACCAAAAGGGATTCGGAAGATTTTGAGCTTTCCCTTTCGGAACAACATATGCTGTTGTGTATGTCATCTGACTTTATCGTCTACAGGTTCTTTCGTCGGACCAGAATGCTGCGATGCCGGATAAGAAACTGATAGCGTCGGTGGACTTAGAAATTTTTGGTTCGGTTCAGGGACTTCGTCCCTCAGTTCCGACATAGTCCAATAATGTCACACAAACTTTCGAATTATTGAACGACGCTATATATTTATTATTATATGCTTGCTATTACCAAGCATTTCTGTTTTCTTGTTCGCAAAGTTACGGAGATGTCTTTCAAAAGTGTGCCTCTGTCGTCATAGTTAATGAAGAGCTAGCGGCAATAAGTGCTCATGGAATATGTCTATCGCCTAAGAGGTCCCTTGTAGGATCGACGGAGTGACATTCGCTAGCTCACCCGGTGTAGCGTACATTCATCGAATGGTTCGGCTGCCGGGTTCGTCCGTTGCGGTCTAGGAAGGAGATTTGGGTGATGCGAGCACTATAATTACTTTAGTACTCACCCAGTGACGGCGGATTGAGGACAGATCGGAGGAAGCCTGTTAGTCCGGTTCCTGGCTTGTCCAGGTCCGTCCGGGCTGTGAGCGAGAGAGGTCCCTCTCTCGTCCAACAACATAGGGGACCGCATGTTGTGGTTCAGATATTTTACATTCGGAGCATATGTCCGTCGCTCGGGACGCTCCGTTATATTGACAGTCTGAGAGACTGTCGATAATGTATCCTCATCCTCACAGCAGTGCACACGACTGCACATTGGCTACGTGACCTCGAGTATCCGATCAGTTTCGTCATTCAGTGATTCCACGGCGAACAGGTCACGCCATCCGGTAGCCAAGGGACACGAGGCCTATACACTCCGTTCGCTCGCATATTAGTAGTATGCACGGGGTAACGATCACGGAGCTTCCAGCGGCAATGCATCGTAGGACCGCTTCTCCACAGGCCTCAGTGACGGACGTGCTATCCGAGTTAGCACAGTTTTTTCACAGCATCCCAGCAATCGACAGTTTCTTGGTCGAATCAGGAATTATCTGATGGCGCTGGGTCGGTGCGGTCCGCGGTTGCATCAGGTACGGATGACTGAACGCTTTATAGGGTCCGACAGGATGGCGAAAGGGATTCGAAAGATTTTGAGTTTTCCCTTTCGTAGCATCGGAAGCTGCCATACATATCTTCCGGCATTATCTTCCAGTGATTGTTATTTCGGACTACATTGCTGCGATGTTGGATAAGAGACTTATAGCGTCATTGGACACGGAATTTTGGATCGGTTCAGGGACATTGTCCCTGACTTACCGACACAGTCCAATAATGTCATTAGAACATGTGTATTATTTATCGACGATATATATATATAAGCCTGCTACCAAGCATGATAGTTTAGTTTCTTGTCCGCAATGCTCATTTCTGCCTTTTATCATTTATACGAATAATTTATTTTGGCAGATCAGGGCGTACCGAGAGTTCATATGCGTCTAGACGACATGGTTACAGTCTGGAAATAATCTTTTTCGCCGTCTATGTCTTTTCCAACCACAATGTTGGAAACGACAATGATGTCTAATAGACTTAACTTAGACGCTTTATCATACGTAATCCACCTTAATGAGGTGTTATCATTACGTCTTCAAGAGAAAGAATTCCGGGATATAATCCTCAATATGATTTCTTTTGAGGGCAGTAGTTTGTTCACGTATAACTCTGCCCTTCAGTGGCTGCTTGGAGTTGGTTAGACGTGACGCAGCTCTAGCTACATCCACGCGCGTGGATAGTAAGGTGAAGAACTCTCTCAGTGTCGCTTCATTCTCGGAGAAGCTTCTCTTCGACGGCAACTTTTCAGCAATCCATGAATTGCTCGATTTACACGTTCTCTTGTCTATCTAGTGTAGCAAGAGATTCAGACTGGGGCAAACATTCGGTGGTTGACTCAGAGAGTGCCACTGCAGTTGCCGGATCCGAGTTTTATATTTATGACGGTTGCCAGTCAAACAGGTTGGGATATAATATTGATCCCAACGGATTCGAAGTGCCAGGGTCTTTGGGTTCCGCAGTCTCTAAGCAAGCACTTATCTTCCACGGAATAATGTTTTTTTAGGCTTGCTTTATGTCTTTGGATGAACATTATTCAGAAACGCATGTCCAAATCCTGTCCGTTAATTCGACAGTAGTGGCGTATCTCCGGAACCAGGGAGGCACTCATTCGTTTCCGTTATTCAATTTAATGGAAAGAATCCTTCTGTTTGTTATAGTACATCAAGTTCTGCTTCGGTCTGTCATATTCCGGGTCGTCTGATTGTATTACCGGACTCCCGTTCACTTATGGGTCGCTTGTTGCCATCAGAATGGACTCTCAACAAACAAGTATTCAATCAGATTTGCTATCAATGGGAGCGCCCAATGATAATTTATTTACGACACAACTTGCTTGTCAATTGCAGACGTATGTGTTTGCTTGTCCGGATCTCTGAGCTTATGTTGTTAACGCTCTATTGATCTAATAGGACGGAATGATAGGATATGTGTATCCTCCTGCGCTGTTGTTTCAGCAAGTATTGCTAAGATAAACAACCACAATACATTTCTGTTGATAGCATCTCTGTCTTCACAGAGACCGTGGGTAAATTTACTCTGATGTCTACTGTGGGACTTAACGCGAAATCTTCCTCCATGAGAGGATCTTTTTCGCTGGGTAAAATCGTGTCATCTTTATCACAACCCGCAAGGTCTCAACCTTCACGTATTCTGTTGTGTGGTCCTTATTGCATTGTAAGCATTGTACTGGACGAGCTTTGGACGCGATTTCTTACTATAGGAGAACCTCTTCTTCGCTATACTATGCGGCTAAAGTGGAGGCTCTTCCGTCGTTGGTGTAGGGATCACTATGTTGATATTGTTGATCCCTCCATACTAGTCATTGCAACTTTTTAGTATACTTGTTGACAAGATCTACTGCAGCCTGTTATTATTAAGGTTATAGGTTTATGTTACCTCATACCTATGCACTCTATGACAGTTTACAATTGAGTCTTATGTCTCTTTATCTAAGTCAGTTAGTAACTTTTCGATAAATAGACTTAGAATCATTAGATTAAATTCCTATATGGAATTTAACTTCAGTTCTTATTTAGCTAAGTAATCATTTGAGCCTCTGGAAACAGTAGTTTTCAAATTCTGACCTTTTAGACAGTAATTCTGTTGGCTTCTGTTTTACTGAAGAGTCAGTGAGTTTCATGCGCTATCGGTGGATGATTTTCACTTTCGTAGTTTCGGAATCACTACTTCCTTTACTATTTAGGTTGGATTTTTGCATAAGAGTCAGGCTCCTAATTAATATCCGGATCCTATTGTTATTAAGGTTCTTCCGTCTTCGTACGGGCATAGGCCTTTACTCTGTCCGGTTAGAGTTTATGTATTTATAAACAGATATCTGTTTATTACTACGGGCGTAAGCTTCTTCTGTCTTTGATGCCTAATAGAAGGACGTTACGCTCCATTCTATTGCTAATGGATTCAATTAACTATCGATACTGCTTATGGTATATCATTGACTCAGCAGTTGTGTTTGAGATTTCGGCTCATGAAGTAAGAGTTCTTCTACATCTTGGGCTTACATTAATAGTGTCGCTATTATAGATTTTTGAAGGCTGCTCATTGCGCTCAGCCATCCACATTCATGAATTTTTATCTCAGAAATATTGAGTCCATTTCTGGAGGCCTCTATTGTTAGGTCTATTATCTACTGCTCAGAATGTCATTCACTTAACAGTTGCTACTATAGCTAAGTAGCTGTCTGTTTCGGCAGTGACTCCGTTCTGCTGCCCTCTTCGCTCTGGGCTATTTGACCCAGGGCAAGAAAATGGGGGGGGGGGGGGGGGGAGGGTGTTCCCTTGGGTCACCTGTTTTACTATGAAAACAAGGGGATACCTCCTCCGGAGTTAGTAATTCTGAGCTGTTATGGGGATGGTTGTTTAGTGAGAAGTTTATGTTTTAAAAATTCATTCAGGTCTTAGTTTTTAAAGTATAGCTTTTGAATATAGCACGTGTCAACGGACATTATTATACAATCCTCAGACACTTTTAAGGAGTATAAAGAGTCTCTATTCTCTAGACTTACTTTATTTATTGGCTTACTTTAAAAATTATTAGTATAAGGATTATACTGGTTATTAATAGAGTACATGGATGTAGGATGCTCAATTTTGGAAGGTGTTGTATCTTTCTAATTTGTCATAAATAAGAAAGATACATGTAAGGCCTAATACTTCTTTTTCCCTAGAGGGGATGACTCTATTTTATATAATTGAGCGTATTCCATCTTGCTCTATGTCCTTGGCCCTCCAGCCTTTTTACTATTCAGCTATGTCTGGGTCATTGGTACAGTATAAAAATGTTAAAAAATTTATAGTAATTTATATATTTTTTATACTTACCAATGACCCAGACGGGGATGGCCCTCCCAGGAGTTGGGAACTCTCACCTCCCCGCTGAGTACATAGCGCTTACCAGGCACTGGTTATTAGAATGATTAATGGCGCCAATTTCGGAACGTCCTTGACACTGCGCATGCGCAGTAGAGGTGAAGTGTGGAGGGCCATTCAGGACATGTTTTCTTTGGTTTTAGATGCAAATTTTGGGGATTGGGGGGCAAAATTTGTGTTTGGCCCTATATTTTAAGAGTTAGCACCAGCTATGTCTGGGTCATTGGTAAGTATAAAAAATATATAAATTACTATAAATTTTTTAACTTTCAATATCATTTTTTCAAATTTTAAAAAAAATTTCAACAAAACCATATCATGTGACCCCTCATTGGAACGAGCTCGTCGAGCTCGTTCCAACGAGGGGTCACATGATATGGTTTTGTTGAAATTTTTTTTAAAATATTATTTTTTCAACTGCTGAATTTGCATATTACGCGGGCGGATGCAGGCGATTCGTTGGGTAAAGGGTTAATCATCACAAAAATGCTTGGCAGGAATCAGTTGAGCTGATGTTCCAGGAGCCATTGCCATTGTCATCCAAATGCTCGTAATTGGCTGATTGTGGCGGCCAGTTCTGAGTATCGGTTGAACACTAAAACAGATTCACACAAACAAATACAGACTACCAAAAGTAATCGAGCACTCCACCTGTGACAGGCCTGAAAATGACACACAAGCAATTGTTTAGATAACATAGGTTTACTTCAAATGTAAAGTATGTGAACGAACTACCAGTTGTGGCAAAGCAATACAACATTCATTATATTCCTGATCCTGCATGTTTTGTCAGTTAGACTAGAGAATCTTTCGGAACTAACTCAACTCAAAGATTGTGCAGTACGTCCACGTTTGAATAGAGTGGGTGCCGATTACATGTTTACAGTATTTCTACCGAAATAAATGGCAACAGCTAATGTGCAGTCTCGCAATGTCAGATAGCCTGGGCAAGACACTTCATCTCCATTGCCCGCATGAGGGCATGGTGGCGTTGTGTACTAAGGTGTACGGCACGGCAATGGTGCAGTTGTCTTCAACCAATGCTAATCCTGCTTGTGTGGAGTTAGTATGTTGGGGAGCTGACAGTTGCTTGCCATTGCTTAGTGGCTCTCTCCAGGTACTCCATCTTCCTCCACCCTTAAAACTGTCACAGTCATGATTAGCCGTTGTTCATAAATATGTGACCTTAAACGCCAATAAATAAATAAATAATAGTCAGATAGCCTATTAGTTGTTGCTATTTATTCTGGTGTTAATTCTATTAACTGGCTGGGTGCTAAACTATTTTTTAACCCTTTCAGACTTTAATTATCGTGACGTTCAAACGTGTCCTCTTCTCTTTGCCTTTAGGTAAAGAATTAAAATAAATTACACATTCCTTCCCTCAGGGGAACCCATTCCGGATTTACATTCCCTGCCTCCCAACAAAAGTTGAGCCCCACCACTGAAAGGAATCCAATTCCAGTTATTTTTTGTTTGTCCATCCCAATCGGCTATTGTGAAAGTAACAGTAAACCCCCATTCAACAAACAAACCAACTCAACATTGCAAGATCAACAGTAATAGTGGCATTCTGATAGTTGCATTCCACAAACATTTGGAACTAGCCTACTGCCATGATTATCCAACAGCTTCACACATCTTTAACCCTTTGAGACTTGAATTATCCTGACATTCAAACGTCACTGGGAATTCAGTTTCTTCGTTTTTTTTTCAAAATGCAATGTCGAACGTCAGAAAGTACAAAAAATAAGATATTTTTCACATTAGCGATTATCTGGTTGAGGGCTAGATTATTTTAGGTGGTATGAATTTGTTATTCAAAACTTGTTTTATTACAAATTATTGGAGAGTGCCCACAGGCACTCTCCAATAATTTGTAACAAAACAAATTTATATGAACAAAATATTATTTGTGTTTAACTGAATATGAAATATAAGCAAAGAAAGTGTTGGCTTTTGTTCTGGTATCCTCATTTTTTGAAAGCCCTGATAGTGGCTTCTTGCGGTCAACCAGTTAAGAAGTCTTGACAGCAGGATTATATTAGCATTTTAAGCTGCGGTAACATTTTGCTAATGTATTGTCACTGAGTACTATTCAGGAGAAAATAGAAATTTGAGGTTAAACCTGTAAAAAATTGAAAAATAATAACAAAACAAATGACCACAAAGTATTAACGTGTTGTTGGATTTTGTACGTCATAAGACATACAAAAGTATCAAAGGGTTAAAGGTGATTTGAAACATGAGTATTTTTTTTTAAAGTTACCATGCTACCAGCAAGAGTAGCCTTAGTTTAGCCAGATTTTGTTTGTAAATAATTATTTGTTTACAATTTATTGGAGAGTGTCAGTGGCACTCTACAATAAATTGCAACCAAACAATTTTATATAATTAAGAAAATTTTGCTTCTGCTACTGAGCAAACATCAAGCAAATGCATGCAGTGTAAAGTCACTAAAGTGACTTCCAGGCAGTTATCAATAGAGCTATGATAGTGGTCTTTAGTACTCAACCAGTTAAAATGTAAACGTATGGCCTAAAAAAGTAAAAAATCTGTTTCTCAGGCCCTCTCACATGGTCCTTTTTTGATGCATGCTGTCTTTTTATAACCAATGTAAACTTAAATAAAAATTAAATGGTTTATGTCTGATATTTTACCCAAGTTAATAAAATTGATAAATTTGTTCCTTGAGTGCAACAAGACTTTGCAATGCTTTAGCATTGCAAAGCTTTGTTGCACGCAAGGAATGAAATACTCCATCACTCCGCTATTCTGAAGATTAGGATGCCTAAAACAAACCAAGAGCATGAACTTTTGATGGCCAAGAAATAATTACAAAATTAAAAAATAAAATACAAAAATGCTCGATCGCATGCAAGTTTACAAAAAATGGTCTGAGAAACAGAAGATCTAACTTGTGGGGTCCAAAAAGTATGCAAATGGCTGACATAGTAAAACAGAGCAGACAGAAAAGTATCACAGCACTTTTTATGCCCCCGAACCTCTTAGGGGCATTATATTTTCACCATGTCCATCTGTCTGTTTTGGGAGCGCGGTGGCTCTGTTGGTAGAGGTGCAGACTGCAAGCCGAGAGGTTCTCGGTTCGAATCCCACCTGTGGCAACCGCGTTGTGTCCTTGGGCAAGACACTTCATCTCCATTGCCCACGTGGCGACACGGTGGCATTGTGTACTAAGGCGTACTACACGTCGATGGTGCACTTGTCTTCAACCAATGCTAACCCTACTTGTGTGGAGTTAGTATGTTGGGGAGCTGACAGTTGCTTGCCATTTCTCGGTGGTTCTCTCCAGATACTCCGGCTTCCTCCACCCGTAAAACTGTCACGGTCATGGTTAGCCCTTGTGCATAAATATGTGACCTTAAGCACCAATAAATAAATAATCCGTCTGTGTGTTGGTTAACTTTTGGTTTCCGTTCAAGAACTAAAGAACTGCTCATTTAATCAAATCATAATTTTAGGTGTTACTTGTGTATGACCAGACGATGCTTCCTTACGATTTTGGTCCAGCCAGCCAATTCAATATGGCCGCTGTTGGGGGCATATACCACACTTTGCGTTGCTCTTGTTTTATACTAGTTATCACTACATGTATGTTGTATAGCGGAATCTGCAAACAGGTTATGATATAAGCTCTTTGTTACCAGGCCTGCTGTTAACCCTTCTCCTTACAAGAATTGGGATGGCACAAATCTTTCATTTTTCAATTCGAGGCTTTATAGAAAGTGCTGTTTGTTTCTTGATTTTAGTTTAGGCCCCACAAAGTAAATCTTTTGTTTTTCAGGCCATTTTTGTAAAATGACATGTGGGTGGGTGGTTTTTTATTTTGTTTTTTATTTGTGTAATTATTTCTTTGCCATCAAAAGTTCATGTTCTTGGACTGTTTTATGTTTTAGTCCTCACAATCTACAGAATAGCATGGGTGGTGGTGTATTTTGTCCCTTGAGTGGAAGAAGGCTTTGCAGTGCTAAACAAAAAAAACCTTGTTGCACTCAAGGGGCAAATTTATCAATTTTATCAACTTGGATACAATATCAGACATAAACCATTCAATTTTTATTTTTTTTAAGTTTGCATTGGTTATAAAAAGAGAGCATGTGGCAGGCAAAACTACCATGCGGGAGGGCTTGAGAAACAGATTTTTAACTTTTTTAGGCCTTACAGCATTTTTGATTGGCTTTGCATCAAATTTATCGTGAAATTTCTGTAAATTATGCTTGGCCATCGCCCAAATGCTTGATCCAGAGCTCTTTCCTTAACCCTTTACCTAACGTAATGGCCAAACCCGGCCAGCGCAATTCTAAAAAATCGCCAATTAATTTTCATTATTTTTTTCATTTTTTTGTCTCAAAAACATAGGTTATGACCCCTCGTTGGAACGAGCTCGTCGAGCTTGTTCCAACGAGGGGTCATAACCCATGTATTTGAGACAAAAAATGAAAAAAATTAATTATTCAAGAATTATTTTTGCAAGTGTCGTCTGCTTTTCAGGTTAGGTAAAGGGTTAAAATGAACTGGGGACTTGTGTAGAACTTGTTGTCATCAGTTAATATTTTTCATTTTCCAGTTTAGTTCAAGCAGAATACTGGCAAGATCCATATAATGAAGCAGAATACAGAAATAAAAGTGTTTTTCTTGCTGACATTAACCAAGAAAGGGTACGTATTCATTTTGATGTCAAAAAACATCATTTGATTTTATTCCCATTTCCATTTTTCAATTATTGATGTACATCTACTATTTCCTGATTTTTCAGTTCTTTGTTGATTATTCTTGTGCTATTTAGTAGTGCCATCGGGCCACGAAGGATAAGTAAAGGGTATCAGAACTGAGCATGATCAGGGACATAAAGTCAGGGGAGGGGGGATCCCCACCCCAATGCCCCCAATCTCCTGATTATGTGTTTTGTTAGGCAGAAGTTGGGCAATTAATTATGAAATACCCAGTTGAACAGATGTCTTTGCATGCCCGATGAAAATATACAAATGCTTTTTGACTACTCAGTTGGGTAAAATCTCTTGCTTGCTCGACAAAAATATATACAAGATTAAAAAGTACAATAAATGCCTGACTCAGAGTATTGGTAGAATTCCACTTCAAGTGAGAGAGTAACTAATGACAAATCATCTCCTGAATTCCAATGTGTTCTATGTGCCAGTAGGCACATAGAACACATTGGAACTCAGGGGACAAAATGACTTTTATGACCATGACCCGTTGAAAGCACTTAGTAGGTCAGGTACATCTTCCTGGCTGGCATGTAATTGTTGTACATTTAAAATACAGAATTTTATCAATGGAAAGTATATATATGTAGTATATAAGTCTTGGATAAGTTAAGTTAGGAATGTTCCAAATGGTTGGGGGATATGACCAAGCCGTCAGGGCTCTGATGTTCCAAGAACCCCCCTCACCCCCCCCCCCCCCCCCCCCCCCCCCCCCCCCCGATCCAAATATTTATTTGTTACGGCCCTGATGATTACAGAATGTTCATGAGCTAATCACCGAAAAAAACTCTTCAGCAGATAATGAATATTGGTTTTGGGAGGTACACACGTCCTACACATTGCTCATCTGCATCACACGTCTTCTTAAACAATTAAAAATACAACCCACAGAATATCCTCAAGTTGTTGCAAACCTGAAAAGGTCAGAACTCAAACCACAAGCCCTTGAAAAGAATGAAAAATGGGTACTTTTTAACCCTTTACCTAACATGAAAGGCAGACACTTGCAAACAAAATTATTTAGTAACTAAATACCTTGTGACCCCTCAGTAGAAGGCTTAACGAGCTCGTTCCAATGAGGGGTCATAAGCTATGTTTTTGAGACAAAAAAAACCAAACCAAAATAATGAAAATTATGTGATGATTTTTAGCTCAACAAAGTCAAGCTGAGCTATTGCCATCACTTCTCGTCCATCGGCATTCGTACGTACGTACGTACGTACGTACATACCGTACGTACGTACGTACGTACATCCGGGTGTATATACGTATGTACATACGAATATACATACGTACGTCCACAATTCCCTTTGGCACACCTCACAGGTCGCATTTATGATCAGATCACTTTGGAACTTGGTATGCTTGTTTGGGGTGACCTCTAGATGGGACCTATCGATTTCCTTCCATTTCAGTCAAAAAATGTTGCCACTGGCAATGACCTTTGAACTTAGTTTAGTCAGGCATCACTACACTCCTTTGGCACGCCCTACAGGGCACAATTATGATCAGAACGCTTTGAAACTTGGTATGTTTGTTTAGGGTTACCTCTAGATTGGGAGCTTTCAATTTTCGTCAATTTCTGTCAAAAAATGTTGCCGCTGGCAATGACCTTTGTGCATCAATATTTCCCTTTGGTGCAGCCTGCAGTGCACATTTTTGACCGGATCGCTTTGAAACTTGGTGTGCTTGTTTGGGGTGACCTCTAGATGGGAGCTATCGATTTTCTTCCATTTCTGTCAAAAATAGTTGCCCTTGGCAATGACCTCTGATGAACTTTAGTAAAAACTTAGTGCAGTTATGCATCTACATTTTGCCTTTGACACACCCTGCAGGTCACATTTATGATTATCACCTGGAAACTTTGTTTGCTTGTGTGGGTTGATCTCTATATGGGAGTTATCAAATTTTTTCCATTTCTGTAAACAAATGCTGCTGGCAACAACCTTTGAACTTAGTTTAGTCAGTCTTCAATATTTCCTTTTGGCGCAACCTTCAGGGCACAGTTATGATCGGATCACGTTGAAACTTGATATGTGTGTCCTGTGTGACTTCTAGATGTGAGCTATTGATTTCATTTCCATAAAAAAGTATTGTCATTATCACCAGCCTTTGAACTTACTGCATTTGTGCAGCAACTTATCCTTTTTGCACTCTCTGCAGAGTATATTTATGAATTTCCATAAAAAAGAGAGAAAAAAACATTACCACAAGCAATGACCTTCAAACTTAGTTCATTTGTGCATTAACATCTTCCTGTGGCATGCTTCCGAGGGCACATTCATTATCAGATTGTTTTGAAACTTTGTATGCTTATGCAGGGTGACAAAGATAGGAGCTATTGATTTTTTTTTTCATTTCCTTCAAAAAGTGTTGCTGTTAGCAACAATCTTTGAATTTATTGTATTTGTGCATCAACATTCTTCTTTGACATAGCCTACAGGCCACATTTATCGTAGGATTGTGTTTGAACTTGGTGTGCTCATTAGGCAAGACCTTTAGATAAGAGCTATTGATTAGTATTCATTTCTGTGAAAAAAGTTTCTATTTACAATAACCTCTGAACATACTGCATTTGTGTATCAACATTCTTCCTTTAGCCGGTCTTACAGTTTGCATTTAAAAATGTATGGATTACTGTGACGTTGTGCACACACAATGCTGTTATGTTGAAATTTCATCAAATAACATTGGTACCAATGATCTTCAATTTTACCATTTCATTTATAACTTACCAAGTCAAGTTTGTCAAGTTGAGCTGCAGTGTCATTGATACTTTCATTGTGAATAGCGCTGGTTGGTTTTGGCCATTACGTTGTGTAAAGGGTTAACATAAAAGTAATATGGAAAGTCGTGGGATTGAACATATTTGAAGAAAAGTTGCTAAACATTTTATAGATCTACCTCACTTTTTCATATCCATCTATCTTTGCAGACTATAAATCCGAAATACAAAGCGAATTTGCTGAAGCTGAAAAATCTGGTTTTGGTCTTGTTTGGCAACGATACAATGGTCATACCCAAGGAAAGTGAGGTGAGTAATAGTTTAAATGTTTTGGTGCGGCATTTTTTTTCAAGATTGGATCCAACATCTTTGTTTCTTTTCCTTTGATGATTAACTGCTCAGGGTTCCCACAGGGCCTTGGATACAATGGTTATACCCAAGGAGAGTGAGGTGAGTATTAGTTTAACCCTTTACCTAATACAAAAAACAGATGACACTTGCAAATAAAATTCTTGAAGCACTAATATTTTTGATTTTTTGCTTCAAAAACATAGCTTATGACCCTTATTGGAACGAGCTTGGTAAGCTCGTTTCAGTGAGGGGTCATAAGCTATATTTTGTGACCAAAAAAAATGAAAAAGTAGCAGCAGGGAGGGTGAGCATACCAATTTTGACAGCTTGAAAAAAAACCCACTTGAGCCCATTGGACGGCCCATACCAATTTCGACAACTTAACAGACCTCAGACGGGGGTGATCATACCAATTTCGAAACTTAAAAAAAAAAATATGAGAGCCCATGGGACGGCCCATTATCCTCGCTGGCCCCGGCTCTCTTTTCTTGTTAAGTCAAATATATATGCACCCTCCCTGCTGCCAAGTGTAACCGTAAAGAAAATTAGAGCAAAAGAGGAAAACCTTCCACATGCTTATGGACCGGTGGCTGGATGTGTAGCTCTGGCAGCCCTCCGACAACTGCCCTCACACATCCCAGAGTGTCACTTATAGCTGTGACCGCTGGTACATTATAGCAAGCTGATACGCTCTAGCAGTATCTGCTGACCCCAGGCAGTTGGTCGAAGCATGTGGCCCATCGGTCTTGGGGCCCTAGCCCTGTGAGCTAGTACGGTCCAGAACTGCTCGCTGGGCAGTTGTTGGGTTGAACCGCACCACACTTAACAGATTTAACGTACCCACCACGGAATGGCCAATCCCGCTAGCGGGTGATACATAGGGAACCCACTCTACCCTGTACTTGTTATACAAACAATTTGTGCTTATAATTATAGTGACACTAAAAATCTATTTTGACACTCTAGTGGTGTCTTGTTTACATACGGACTTAAAATAGTGTGATCCATTTCTTGACAGCATACAACGCAATCGATAATGATTCACAACCAACCTGTATTAGAACACAGTTTTTGGATTTACTCCCATGCAGCTCTGTCTCTGTGTTTTGAAAAATTTTGATGCCCTAGCTTTATTCTTAGATATGTGGAGCACATTTGGCCACCAATTTATATTGTGATCTGAATTGTGCAATATCCGTCACGGTGAGAACGTTTTGTCATCAGATTTTATTTTTGTACCCAAAATAGTTTACAGTGCTGTGACAAAAAAAGCTGAATTTGTGCTTTGAAATATGATGTTTGTGGAAAGAAAAATGGAAATGGCATTGGGACAGAATAAGAAAGAAAATATGCATTTGTTTTTAGTGTGAGTATATCGTTCAACATAAGTTGAGAAGCTCTTATCTGTGTTAAAATGCACTGTTCAAAAACTGGGTCGATTAATGTTTTGATGTATACACCTCAGTACTTTAAAATAAAGTTATATCTATCTAGTATATCTATATTTATACAGAAGTTGCCAAAACAGAATATCACAAGGATCGCTTGGTATTACCAACATCAAGTCCTTTTTATGGAAGGTGCGGCAATTTCATTCGACCTGGGAAGGGCAGTCGCCTGGCCATTTTGAAGTCTTGTCTTGGACATACATACTATGGATACCCAGGCATTTAGTTTCAGTAGTGGTGCAAAATACAAGACAGGCGGTGTGTTCTCGTCCAAAGACATAGTGAAGCAACTAACAAAACCCAGCATCCGGGTCCGGGTCGCATCGCACGCATATTTCCAAGAGCATTATCTTGATGTGTTCCAGAAGTACCGGATGCCACTTGTCGAATCTGACAAGCTAGTACAGACATGGCTTAGCAATCCAATGCAGTTCTGGCAGAACCAGCTAAATTTCTCCATCTGGTGTGCAACGACAGCCTCTGGCATGTCCATACAAGATCACCTAAGCGCCTCAGACCCCCTCATTAAGTCCTTATACGAGTTCCATGTGTCCTACCAGGTTCGCAGGATCCTCAGCGAGCTAAAGACTGCATTGCCCCATGATCAAGCTTGGAATGCGTTCAATAAGTCATATGACCAGAGGGCATATGAGCGAATCTGTGGTGAGTTTGATGTATCCCCACACACTGACTGGTGTGTCAAAGTCCCAAACCATGGCATGGGGCGGGTGTACAACTACTGGACAAACCTTGGCCCTCACCCCTTAGCTGATCCTTACTACGACCCTACTAGCATGTCATTCACACACCGGACATCCAACGAGTTCGTCCACGTCGATTTCATCAAACAAGATGCCCCAAACGCAGATAGCGCGTGGAACACATTCATACTCAATACATCTCAGGGTTTTACGTGGCCCGGCATTGAACGCCTAAATGACAGCATTAGGACCTACATGTGGGCAGTCTTGGGGGCACAGGCCCTGACACGGACACTCATTTTCACCGATGCACAACATCAAGGAACGGCCTTCGATGTGCAGAAGCACTTCTTTTCAAACGTTGAGGATTCTATCTCATCCCCAGTGGACCTCCCTTCAGCAATCAAGCATTATCAAGATGTATTGCAGTACGCTGGCTCTAAGGTCAACTTTGTCTTTGGGATCGGACTCTACATGGCCCCAAGTGATATGCTGCTCCATGTAGGTCATGTGGTGGGGTATAACGAGATTGTTATTGCCACCACAACCCAGATCCTGGGTTTGAATACAGATGTAAACACAACCCCACCACTGACGCTCACACACGAGATGGGGCTAGTCAAGCCGCAATTGTTCCAAAAGGAATGAGACAAGCCGGTCAAGCTGCAAGCTACAGGGAGCAAGGAACTGTCAAAGACACTCCAGCATAAGGAAGAAATAACCGCCCTCGTCGTGGGTGGGGTCGCAGTCGGGCTGCTGGCACTATGGTTATTTTGTGCGACCACAAGAAGCAGCCCTCCAAGAGCAAAGACCACATCCCATAGATTTCCAGCCAACCAGCCCGTAACTTTTGCGAGTTTGTTTAATATCCACAAATCGACAAGAGCCTATAATTCCAGGTAGTGCTGCCGCAGCCTTCCCTGCCAGCTTGGCTAGGATATGCCCAAGGCCCTGTAGGTGTTTTTTCACCCACTCTTGAGGCCGCCCTTATCAGATGGTGGTGGAGTGGGGGGACTTCCAGCCCCGCTGGTCAGTGCAAGTACTAGGGTCGAGATTGCCATCCCAATCACTGTGAGGATAGATGCAATCGTAATCCCTTGTTCCCAGAAGAGGGTACGAATATGCTCAGCGAGTGTCGTGTCCTCATTGAGGATCCGATTGATCGTCTCTCTGATTGGATTGATTTGGGATCGGAGAGCCTCTCTATTCGTTGCAGCCACCTCCAGGCATGAAGCTTGTTCATCTTCCAGGTTGCGCACACGTTCTGCAATTCGGCGCCTGATAGACTCATCAACACCTCCAGTGTCCAGTTTGCGCTTCTCCGAAGCGATGTGCTCTTCAGGTTCGGACAGTTTATCCAGGTTGTTTATCAGCTAACCACGGGTTGTCTGCATTACCCTGTCAAGTCCACGGAGCTGTCTGATGCTGTGCTCCAATCCCATGGTATCAAGTGGAGGTCCATGTAAAGTTTTAAGTGCAGTTTCTTCCTCTGTAAGACTTGCCATCACGTTTTTAGTGGAATTTAACGCAGCATTGGCCCCTTGTCCCAAGTCTTGCAGTTCTATAGTATCTGTTTCGATCCTAGCAGCTGCTTCACCCAACTCATTGTTATTGACCTGCAGTGCTTCATTGTTATTGCCTTAGCTCATTCCGTATGACCTCACCGCCACCATGCCTCCCAGCAATTGTTGAGAGAGCAAGGGGTGCTCCTGACCTATTAACAATGCCTTCAGCCTCAGCAGTCCTTTTTTGTTGAGCTTAAACTTGGTATAGTCACATAGAAGGGGCACCATCCCTTTCCCAGACATATTCTGGTAGTAGTCATTAACAGTTGTCTACAACATCTCTTGCTGCAATGAAGGTAGATGATCACCTATCTCCCCGACAGCTCCGTTATTAACATGGACCCAGGTAAAGCTAGTTTCATCTTCTCCATCATCGCATCCAACTTGTTCATCGGGATGGTTGAAGGCATCAAAGTCTGCCATTGTATTGAAGGATGAGCGACAGAGTTCAAATATAATTCAACATGTCTTCAAGCCAATATGGACGCAAGCTTAACCCACACCGCAGACTACGAATGCCTCTTGGGGTAAAGGGAGTCAGGCAATCGGTTGTTACTATGCACAATCCTAGTACGATTGACCAGAACCACTCGCTCAATGTCTGATTTCCGAATCTTGGAGAATACAATCTTATTACACCGGGTACTGTACGCCTTGCCTTTACAGTCCCTGTGAACTCAACAGATGATAACAGGTCATTTGTTCAGAATCTTGCCATGCCATCATCAAGAAAATGGCAATCAAGAACAGCAGGAACGAGGTGATGTCGGTCAACGATGCAGACGTGTACCACTGCTACCTTGACCTCTGGAAGACAGCTTCTGAGCACAACAATGCGCACTACCAGGGTATTGATACATCCGTGAAAAGAAATGCTACCAAGCTTAGGGTCGGCGCAAGGGACAAGGATGACTCTGTTGTTGCAGACAAGGCTATCGCTGATGCTTATGGCAACCGTTTCTGTATCCCGCTGGATTTTGAACTCCTTGAGGCTCATATGCCTTTCTACCAGAGTGTGCTTGGGGGTCGGCGCGAGTATGTGCTTATGTTCAATGATTACAGCCGAGTGGTCCAGGCTTCAGGCGAAGTTCATGCCAGTTACACCATTGATAATATCAGCCTGGAATACGAGATGGTTACCCAACATGAACTTGCTCGCATGGTCCACAACCAGTATTCTGGTCGTCTCGCCATCCTTTATGACCGCGTCCTTCGCCACCGCAAAATGACAAAAGATAAAAGTGGCCCTCTGTGGAATATCAACCTCAATGTGGTGGCGCGGAGCATGAAAGGGATTCTTCTGAAAGGGATGCTGTACAAGGACCCTGCTACAGCTGGTGCTGCTTTCGCTAGGAAACCTGAGGTCTTTTATAATCCAAAGATCACCAAAGTTGAGGTTATCATCGAGGGAGTGCCCAACCAGCTGTACGCCCAGGGATTGCGTGTCTACAGCAATGGGATGAGGTCAACCGGCACTTTGGAGCTTGTCCCAGCAGCAAAAGAGATCCTGAGGTGGCCTTGGTTGAAAAGGAACTATCTCTGGGTGATGTCACACTGGGCAAGTTCTTGACCCGCAAGTATGCTCTATGGCTTGACCTGTGGACCACGGATGATGGTGAGCTACACGGCAGTGGCTGGCGGATAGAAAACACCAGGGAAGGTATCACTATCCAGATCACAAAGACAGCAGAGACAAGTGGCTCATTGAACATATACCTGTACGTTCTCATGGATGCGCAGCTTAACATTGAACATTGTCAGTTTACCAACACACTTTATTAATAACCTTCTCTTTATGGAGTCACACACAGTCATTATTTGCAGTCAAACAGGCTGTGGCAAAACAGTTTTTGCTCTGAACCTGCTGGAGGGTCCTTATTGGGGTGTATTTCAGCACATTGTGGTCCTCTGTCCTACAATCAAATACAACAAGACTAACCACGACCGTACATGGATTTGGAAAGACACGGATGTATCCATTGCAAATCCTGGTGAGCACCTCCATTAATATCTTTGGGCCTTCTATCAGCTGTTTCAGGGGGAGCCAACGTTGTACTTCATCGACGATTGCTCGGCTACAAAAGTTTTGACGCAAAAGAAAGACATGCTGTCTGAGCTAGCCTTCTCGGGTCGTCATGCGCAGCAGAGCATTTGGGTGTTGACTCAGAAATATAACTCTGTCTTAAAAGATCTCCGTGAGCAGACCTGCTGGGCCTGTCTGTTCTACTGCAAGGACAGGGATAGCTTCGAGGACTGTCTACGAGAGAATGATGTGATTGGAAGCCGCAAGAAACATGCAGCAGTTCGCCAGGCATTGGCAGATAAGCATGCCCGACTAGTGTTAAAAACAGACCAACCTACCACTTATAAAGTTTTATATTAAACCCAGATGGAGTGCATGTACATATCCACACCATCATGGATTGCGACGAAATCATTAACCAACTGCTGGAAGAGCAAGGTACTGTGCCGTAGGCAGTCAATACAGAAGACAAGATGGCAATGGATCATGCTTCAGTTGCAGAGCAACATCCGAAGGAACAACAGGCCGATGGGGCCAAACGCGAAAGGCTAGCTGCGATAGCTTCTGGTGGGGAAGTCTAAGCAATATATGGGGAAAAACCTCAAGGTTGACCAGGTCGACGACATGGCCGATCAGGAAATCGATAAACTCTATGCTCGATATGAGGCACGGCTCGGCGCAGCAATGACAAAAACTCTGGAGACGGCCGCACTACAACTTTACACAAGGGTGGTCAACATGTTTCTTCCCATACCCCCGGAGAACTAACCAAAGCTGGTTGCTGACCTTGAGGCAGATCCATTTGTTGGGCACACACTAAGCAGTGCCCCATGTGTGCTATATCATTGGTATGGCATGTAATTAGCACTGCTAACCACTGCTAAACAATATTGATTTGGACATACCTGCCCTCTTACAATACAAGACAATATCGACGGCATATCGACGGAGCCAGACCTGCCGACAGTTGCTACACAACAGGTGGAGAGAGTGACAGCCGTGCCAACCACTGAGTCGCCTGTTGTTCCCGTACAGAAGCGACAGAAAGGCCTTAAAAAGTGGCCACTGGGACGGCAGGGCGCTGCCGCCCGGAATGCAAAACAACAAAAAGCCTTGGTCGAATTGTGAGAAGAGAAGGCCAATCTCCAGAGAATGGCCATAAACAACGCAACCCAAGTGGTTGGTGTTCCTTCCGAACGGGAACAACACCAGCAAGGGATCTCGATGCATCACGAATGCAGTTCATTGGACAAATGGTCCCCATCGATTGCTGGGGCTGTTGGGTTGGCTAGCTTGGCATTATGGTTTTTGCAGAGCAAAAGGAAGACGACCAGTCCAATAGAACCGTCCAATGCTGAACCGGTCAACCTAGTCGCTCCTCCGAACAAGCAGTTAGAGGTATCTAATGACCCATTACTTATGGAGTAATCATGTCTTCAGCCGATGGAAAGATGCTAGTCAATGCTGCCTATCACAGCACCATAGTCTCTGCCCTAGCAATAGGGTACGCCCACTTAGGTAAGATGGCAATGAAGGGTGCAACCTCTAAACTTGACTTCACCGGCTATGACGTTGGGATGGTAGTCCTTGACGTGGGGCTGGCGATGGCAACCAAGGACATGCTAATTAAACAAGTAATCATTCCACCAAATATTATGAAATAACAAGTTGGCCTCGATTGCAATGCTGGTTGGGGGCACCCTTGTTAATGCAGTGACCTTCTCTGGCAGCAACTATCTCTTCTCCATGTTTCGGGATAATGAGGCTGGTGAGGAATGTGCACGACATGACAAAGCCATAGAAAAGCTCCAGACAGCTCAGGCAGCATGGTCCCATAAGAGAGCAGAATGCCTCGATTGGATAAACGAAGAACTACATTGCCAAGGTCATGCATTATGCACATTCCAGGATGTCGATGCTGCAATTCGCGAGTATGCACGGGTAACTGGGAACAATTTAAACAGTCTTGGCCCAGAGCCGCAATTAGAAGACTTTTACACACCATCAGCCGACCAAAAAGAATGTGAGGTCGCCTTTGTTATCTCGGGGATGGCTGCGACGAGCCTGGTGGCCTACAAACTCGCCAAGTGAATGTGTTTCTTCGGAACTGCAGCTGTGCTGCCCGCCGTTGTAACGGAGAAAAAAAAAAAAAACAGTAACGGTGTCTAAAAAACCTGGGTTTTTTGTTGCTCCACTGCGCCTAGCTACTAATCAATCCTTATTCGCACAGCGAATGCCCATGAGATGCTTAGTAAGAATGTGAGGTCGCCTTTGTTATCTCGGGGATGGCTGCGACGAGCCTGGTGGCCTACAAACTCGCCAAGTGAATGTGTTTCTTCGGAACTGCAGCTGTGCTGCCCGCCGTTGTAACGGAGAAAAAAAAAAAAACAGTAACGGTGTCTAAAAAACCTGGGTTTTTTGTTGCTCCACTGCGCCTAGCTACTAATCAATCCTTATTCGCACAGCGAATGCCCATGAGATGCTTAGTAAGCATCTGCGGCGGGTGTGGTGGCTCTGGTCTCAGTTGGCTAGTGGGTATCATGGGCTTGCTCTGCCGGGTGAGTTCTTGGCGTATCAGCAGTAACATCTCGTTTTTTGTGCCCTGCGAGTTCTCTCGGCGAGAAGTCTTACGGATATCAAGCCGGAGTTGGTTGAATTTCTCTTCCTCTGCGAGGATATGATTGAATTCCTCGTCTGATATCTGGCCATCACCAACAGCCTTCGAGTTCAGATCTGCGATGCTCGAATGTTTTGCCTCCGCTAATGTGGCAATGGTGTTGTGCTTTTTAGCCTTCTTTGTGAGTCTTCGGCTTACAGACTTCCCGAAAACACCTGCCAATCCACAGACACCTGCCGCGGCCTCTAGCGTTATAATCACAGGAACCGCTGCTACTTTGGCCAACAGTCCAATACCACTAATGCTGATTCCTGCACCCACCACGGACATAAATGTTTCAATGCCATCTGCGATATTAACCCCTTGCTGGTATTTCTTACCGAGGGAATACCTGCGGTCTCATTCGGCCATGAGACGGGCTCTAACATCACCGATCTCCAGGATGCGTAAAGTATTCGCGTCACCGTTTTTGAGGTTTGGATACAGACCCATTGTTATTAGTCATGCTCCATTACCTTTAAATCATTGTCCACCAGTGTCTGTCTGGTAAACCGCACGTGCTTGAGCTTAGCTGGGCCAAGATATAGGATATTGAGTGTGTCAGTTGGAAAGTCATCATCTGTGACCTTGTGCTCAACTCCACTCATTGAGAGCAACACATCTTTGCCGCGGATAATGATGACAAGTTCTTTGCCTTTATGTCACCGACCCCATTTTAGGGCAAGCCCATGTAGCACTGGTATGAAGTCGTTGGGTGGTGGACACATGACTATCTGTACAATGGAGGTAGTATTCTTGCCAGCAGTAAGACGATCAATCTCCAGAAGGAGCTTCACCATCACGCCTTGTTTTTTGTCCGCACCCAGCACATACCCCACCACGCTTTCGTGAAAGTTAATAGCACCTTTCGGGATGTAAGAAGCCAACACACGGCCACTGTTCTAGAGTTTACCAAGCCTGTGTCCACGGCCCAGTTGGATGTGAGGTTGGATGACACTGAAGTCAAGTTCCCACCCACTGCGTACAGGGTGCCTATACAGAGACCACTGTCTGGCATCATTCTGGAGGAGTTCATAGCTCCTCCATGGGGCTGAGCCTTCCAGGTTCAAACCACATAGCTCAGTGAAGGTAGCTTGTTCTGTGGAAACAGCAGATGGGAGTTCTGTTCTCTTATATAACCCATTAGAAAGTTGAAATATATACAGTTTGTCCTTCTCTCCTGGTTCTCCAAAGCTCTTCATATCTCCAAGATCAGCCAGTGAAATGGTTGTGCAAGGCAATACATCATGAGCTCCTGGTACTCTGCTATTCACCATGTCTTTACACAGAAGATATATTTCAAATATGTAATGTTACTGATAGGTGCTGTAATTCAATAGGGCCGCCCCTGCTATCTGCAACACAAACTGTGATATTGCTTATAGGACCTGGGACAAGCCTTTGGTATTGCAAATGAGAGAAAGCTTCTGTTCTGCCACTGGCACATTTTTCATTTGCTACAGGTACTGTTCTGAGTAGTGTGCTGGGTAGCCCGTTATAATCATTGTCCGTGGTGCTGACTTCTGACAGATGAACGAAGAGCCCATGGTGGTTCTGTAGGTCCTCTCCAATAATTTGTAATAAAACAAATCTTGAATAACAAATTCAAACTACCAAAAATAATCTAGCCCCCAATCCGTTAACACTACATAATCATTTTCCCAGTGCCAATACAGAGTTAGAATGTTGGAAGAGCTGACAGTTGCTCGTCGATGCTCGGTGGTTCTCTCCGGGTACTCTGACTTCCTCTACCCATAAAACTGTCACGGTCACGATTAGCCATTGTGCATAAGTATGTGACCTTAAACACCAATAAAAAATATATTGACAATGCTGAGACCATTGTGACGTTTTAATTTCAATTAAAACATTTTAATTGGAATTACAAGGCTTATATTTCATCGAAATTTTTGGGAGAATCTATTTGGATTCATGCGAAAATGGCTGTGAGAATCCATACCTGCTATGAGCGTTCTTGGATCCAATGAGGCTACCATTGTTGAACCCCTGTTGTACACTGATAACACATGTTAACCCTTTAGTCGGCACAACTTTTTTAATTTTAAAACATAAATTGAATTTGATAATGTTGTAAAAATTTACCAATAAAAACTTCCAAATATGGATGTCATTGAAACCCACTCATTGAGCCGATTCCAACGACAGTCATATTTGTACAATTTTACAATTTCATCAACAAAGTGTCAGAATATTTCAGGACATGTTAGCCTTGTACTACTTAATTTGCTGTCATTATGTTCGGTAAAGGGTTAAATTGACTTGTTTTTTTTTCATGTGAATCCTAGCAGAGGTGCAGCGAGCTCTACATGGATTCTTGCTGGTTTTGGTGCGTGAATTGATGCTTGGACTCTCGTCGAAATATAAGCCCCGATTTGAATTCTTTTAACCCTTTACCTAACGAATCGCCCGCATCCGCCCACGTAATATGCAAATTCAGCAGTTGAAAAAATATTATTTTTCAAAAAATTTCAACAAAACCATATCATGTGACGCCTCATTGGAACGAGCTCAGTGAGCTCGTTCCAACGAGGGGTCACATGATATGGTTTTGTTGAAATTTTTTGAAAAATTTGAAAAAATAAAATTTAAAATAATAAATTCTGATATTGTCTGCGTTGGGTAAAGGGTTAACCCTTTATCTAATGAATTAGTCGCATCCACCATAATCTACAAATTCAGCAATTAAAAAAAAAACAAATTTTCAAAACATTTCAACAAAACCATATCATGCGAAATTTCATTGCAATGAGCTTGTTCCAATGAGGGGTCACATGATATGGTTTTGAAATTTTTTTTTAAATAATTTTTCATATGATATAGTTTTATTGAAAATTGTTGAAAAATAATATCTTTTTCAACTGTTAAGTTTAAATTATGTGAGCGGATGTGGTTGATTCATAAGATAATGGGTTAATTGACATTGAAACACAAGGAGTTTTTTTCTTGTTTTTTCACGGTGTGTACCATTACTAACTATCATTAATTTCCTCTTGAGTGACCGAAATAAATAAATGATGTATATTTATTTTTGCATCATTGAAAAAAAATGTAGAAATAATAAAAATTTGCGGTATTGATTTGAGTGAATATGTAGGTACAATACTGCCACCGTCATTTTGAGGTGGACGATGGCCCCGGGCTGCAGCCGCCCGCCTGATTCCGATTTCTGCGGCCCATTAATTCAGTCGAAGGCACCTCAAAATCGGCCGCCTCAAACGGCAATATTTTTATACTGTACCAATGACCCAGACATAGCTGGTGCTAACTCTTAAAAATATAGGGCCAAACACAAATTTTGCCCCCCAATCCCCAAAATTTGCATCTAAAACCAAAGAAAACATGTCCTGAATGGCCCTCCATACTTCACCTCTACTGCACATGCGCAGTGTCAAGGACGTCCCGAAATTGGCGCCATTAATCATTTTTTTGTTTGGCCCTTCATCAGTTAACATCTGACTGATCTTTGTGCTTGTAAATCTCAGTTTAAATGATGCCAAACACATAAATATTAGAGAAATGGTGATTCTAAGGAGGATATAGAAGGAGGAGAGGAAGAATGAGTGACAGAAAATTATCAGGGTTGTAACTTAAAATTTTTTAATGAAATTATGTTAAGTTACCTATTTTCGAGGCAACAGCCTGTTGTGGTCATTCTTGTTATCAAGTTTCACTGCTTGTTCAGTGTTTTCCTCTCTCCCTTTCCTTTAAGTCCCCTCTTGCTATTCTCCCATGCTTTTGGCATATTTTCTGTAATATTATTACTAAAATTTCTTGGGAGTTTTAGCTAGATAACAGAATGAATTCTGTTCTTTTCCCCATGTTTATGTCTTCACCTATGGGTGTTTAGGCGTAGTGTTCTGCATCTACCATCTGATGTTCTGCAGTTTCTTCCCTGGAAGTCTCTGTTTTGCATCAGATAGTGTATTATTGGTAACTGATTTCAGGCCTGGGTGCCTGGAGTCTTCTTCTGGTGTGTTTACACTTATTGTTTACATTTACAACAGCCCTCTGTGTGAGGGGGGATTTCTTGAAAATAATATCTTGATGTTCATTTAATCATAACTAAATACATTATTATTGTTCGTAAGTGTTGCATAAATTGTTTAAAATAATTTTAGAATTTTTGTCCACACTTAGGCTTGGGATCCATTGGGGCTCAACGTTACTTTTCAGAAACTTGGGCTGTTCTGAAAAAATATTTTTTCAAAATTTTTTGATTTCAATTATTTTTTCTATGTTAATGGATCATGTTATTATGTATTTTGATTGTCAGGGGTTGGTGCGAGTACTAGGACTTTGTTTTCTTTTCACAATGAAAGGATATTGTTCAATTGTAATAAGAGGAAATCTTCCTCTGACTTTCATAATCATTGTATATGTAGTCAGTGTACTCGCACTAACTCCTGTTCTGTATGTGTTAATTTCGATGACAACATGGGAAGCGTGTGTCATGGTATGTTAGTGGGGAATTGGCCATTCCGGTCCTTTCCCCGCAGGGTCACTCTACTTTATCAATCTCTATTTCAGACGATCAGGAACAGGGTGATGTATCCGTGATGTCTTCCAAAAGTGTGCCTCCGTCGTCACAATGAATGAAGAGCTAGCGGAAAAGTGCTCATGTAAATACGTCAATTACCTAAGAGGACCCTAGTAGGTTCGAAGGCCTTTGACGTCCGCTAGCTCGCCCGGTGTAGCGTCCATTCATCGAATGGTTCGGCAGCCGGGTTCGTCTAGAAGGAGTTTTGGGTGATGCGAGCAGTATAAATCAACCAAATGCACACCCAGTGATGGCGGATTAGAGGAGAGAACGGAGGAAGCCTTTTAGTCCGGTTCCTAGCTCGTCCAGGTCCATCCGGATTGCGAGCGAGAGAGGCCCCTCTCTCGTACAACAACATCTGGCCCCAGATGTTGTGGTACAAAATGTTTCGCATTCGGAGCATACATCCGCCGCTCGGGTCGCTCCGATATATAGTCAGTCCGGAGCAACTGTCAATAAGGCTTCCTCATCCTCATGGTAGCGCACACGACCGCTCTTGGCTACGTGACCTCGGATATCCAGTCAGCTTCGCCAATCAGAGAATCATCGGCGACCAGGTCACACCATCCGGTAGCCAGGGACACGAGGCCTGCAGACTCCGGACGTTCGCATAAGAAAGTGTGCGGGAGTCAACGTACACGGAGCTTCCAGCGGCAAAGCATCGTAAGACCGCTACTGCACAGGCCTCGGTGACGGACGTGCTATCCCAAATAGCACAGCTTATCGCAGCATCCCAGCAACGACAGAATCTCTGTCGCATTATGTATTATCCGACGACGCTGGGTCGGGACGCTCCGCGGAAGCAGGTACGGACGTCCGAAAATTTCATCTGGTCCGAGGGATGCCGAAAGGGATTCGGAGGATTTTGAGCTTTCCCTTTTGGAACAACATGAGCTGCTGTGTATGTCATCTGACTTTATCTTCTAGAGGTTCTATCGTCGGACCAGAATGCTGCGATGCCGGGTAAGAAACTGATAGCGTCGGAGGACACAGAAATTTTTGGTTCGGTTCAGGGACGTCGTCCCTCATTTCCAACACAGTCCAATAATGTCACACAAACTTTCGAATTATTGAACGATGCTATATATATTATTATATGCTTGCTATTAACAAGCATGTCTGGTTTCTTGTTTGCAAAGTTACTGAGATGTCTTTCAAAAGTGTGCCTCTGTCGTCATAGTTAATGAAGAGCTAGCAGCAATAAGTGCTCATGGAATACGTCAATCGCCTATGAGGTCCCTAGTAGGATCGACGGAGTTGACATTCGCTAGCTCACCTGATGTAGCGTCCATTCATCGAATGGTTCGGCAGTCGGGTTCGTCCGTTGCGGTCTAGGAAGGAGTTTTGGGTGATGCGAGCACTATAATAGACTTTAGTACACACCCAGTGACGACGGATTAGAGGACAGATCGGAGGAAGCCTGTTAGTCCGGTTCCTAGCTCGTCCAGGTCCGTCCGGGCTGCGAGCGAGAGAGGTCCCTCTCTCGTACAAGAACATATGGGTCCGGATGTTGTGGTACAGATATTTCGCATTCGGAGCATATGTCCATCGCTTGGGACGCTCCGTTATATTGACAGTCCGAGAGACTGTCGATGATGCTTCCTCATCCTTACAGCAGCGCACACGACCGCACATTGGCTACGTGACCTCAAGTATCCGGCGAGCTTCGTCATTCAGTGATTCCACGGCAAACAGGTCACGCCATCCGGTAGTCAAGGGACACGAGGCCTATACACTCCGTTCGCTCGCATAATAGAAGTATGCACGGGGTAACGAACATGGAGCTTCCAGCGGCAATGCATCGTAAGACCGTTTCTTCACAGGCCTCAGTGACGGACGTGCTATCCAAAATAGCACAGTTTATCGCAGCATCCCAGCAAACGACAAATTCTCAGTCGGATCAGGAATAATCCGACGGCGCTGGGTCGGTGCGCTCCGCTGTTGCATCAGGTTCGGACGACCGAACACTTTATAGGGTCTGACAGGATGGCGAAAGGGATTCGGACGATTTCGAGCTTTCCCTTTCGGAACAACAGAAGCTGCCATACATTTCTTCCTAGATGTCTAGATGGCGGTGCTGAAGACTGGGAATTATCTTTTTTGCCGTCTATGTCAATTCCAACCACAATGTTGGAAACAACAATGATGTCTAATAGACTTAACTTAGACGCTTTATCATACGTAGACCACCTTACTGAGGCGTTATCATTACGTCTTCAAGAGAAAGAATTCCAGGATATGATCCTCAATGTGATTTCTTTCAAGGGCAGTAGTTTTTCCACGTATAACTCCGCCCTTGAGTGGTAACCTGGAGTTGGTTAGACGTGACGCAGCCCTGGCTACATCCACGCGCGTGGATACTAAGGTGAAGAACTCTCTCAGAGTCGCTTCGGTCTCGGGGAAGCTTCTCTTCGACGGCAACGTTTCAGCAATCTATGAATTGCTCGATATACACGTTCTCTTGTCTATCAAGTGTAGCAAGAGATTCAGACTGGGGCAAACATTCGGTGGTTGACTCAGAGAGTGCCACTGCAGTTGCCGGATCCCTGAGCTTATGTTGTTAACGCTCTATTGATCTAATAGGACGGAATGATAGGATACGCGTATCCTCCAGCGCTGTTGATTCAGCTAGTATTGCTATGATAAACATCCACAATACAATTCTGTTGATAGCATCTCTGTCTTCATAGAGACCGTGGGTAAATTTACTCAGGTGTCTACTGTGGGACTTACCGCGAAAACTTCCTCCACGAGAGGATCTTCTTTCGCAGGAGAAGTCGCGTCAACTTCATCACAACCCGCAAGGTCTCAACCTTCACGTATTCCATTGTGTGGTCCTTCTTGCACGGCAAGCATTGTACAGGACGAGCTATGGACGCGATTTCTTACTGTAGGAGAACCTCTTCTTCGCTATACTATGCGGCTAAAGTGGAGGCTCTTCCATCGTGGGTGTAAGGATCATTATGTTGATATTTTTGATCCCTCCATACTAGACATTGCAACTTTCTAGTATACTTGTTTGACAAGATCAACTGCAGCCTGTTATTATTAAGGTTATAGGTCTATGTTATCTCATACCTATGCACTCTATGATAGTTTACAATTGAGTCTATGTCTCTTTATCTAAGTCAGTTAGAAACTTTTCGCTAAATAGACCTAGAATCCTTAGATTAAATTCCTATACGGAATTTAGCTTCGGTTCTTATTTACCTAAGTAATCATTTGAGCCTTTGGAAACAGTAGTTTTCAAATTCTGACCTTTTAAGACAGTAATTCTCTTAGTCTTCTCTTCTACTGAAGAGTCAGTGAGCTTCATGCACTATCGGTGGACGATTCTCACTTTCGTAGTATCGGAAACACTATTTCCTTTACTACTAATGTTGGATTTTTGGTTAAGAATCAGGCTCCTAATAAATATCCGGAACCTATTGTTATTAAGGTCCTTCCGTCTTCGTACGGGCATAGGCCTTTACTCTGTCCGGTTAGAGTTTACGTATTTATAAACAGATATCAGTTTATTAGTAAGGACGTAAGCTTCTTCTGTCCTTGATGCCTAATAGAAGGACATTACGCTCCATTCTTTTGCTAATGGATTCAATTAACTATCGGTACTGCTTATGGTATATCATTAACTCAGCAGTTTGTGCTTGAGATTTCGGCTCATGAAGTAAGAGCTCTTTCTACATCTTGGGCTTACATTAATAGTGTCGCTATTATAGATTTTATGAAGGCTGCACATTGGGCTCAGCCATCCACATTCGTGAATTTTTATCTCAGAAATATTGAGTCCATTTCTGGAGGCCTCCATTGTTAGGTCTATTATCTACTGCTCAGAATGTCATTCACTTAACAGTTGCTACTATAGCTAAGTAGGCTTTCTGTTCCGGCAGTGACTCCGTCCTGCTGCCCTCTTCGCTCTGGGCTATTTGACCCAGGGCAAGGAGAAGGGGGGGGGGGAGGGTGTTCCCTTGGGTCACCTGTTTTATTATAAAAACAAGGGGATACCTCCTCCGGAGTTAGTAATTCTGAGCTGTTACTGGGATGGTTTTTAAGTGATAAGTTTATGTTTTAAAAATTCATTCAGGTCATAGTTTTTAAAGTATAGCTTTTGAATATATCACGTGTCAAATGGGTGTTATTATACAATCCTCAGACACTTTTAAGGAGTATAAAGAGTCTCTATTCTCTTGACTAACTTTATTTATTGGCTTACTTTAAAAATTATTAGTATAAGGATTATACTGGATATTAATAGAGTACATGGATGTTATGATGCTCAATTATGGAAGGTGTTGTGTCTTTCTAATTTATCATAAATAAGAAAGATACATGTAAGGCCTGATACTCCTTTTCCCCTCGAGGGGATAACTCTATTTTATATAATTGAGCTTATTGGAATTTCCTCTATGTCCTAGGCCCTCCAGCCTTTTTACTATTCAGCTATGTCTGGGTCATTGGTACAGTATAAAAATGTTAAAAAATTTATAGTAACTTATATATTTTTTATACTTACCAATGACCCAGACGGGGATGGCCCTCCCAGGAGTTGGGAACTCATACCTCCCCGTTGAGTACATAGCGCTTACCAGGCACTGGTTATAAGAATGATTAATGGCGCCAATTTCGGGACGTCCTTGACACTGCGCATGCGCAGTAGAGGTGAAGTATGGAGGGCCATTCAGGACATGTTTTCTTTGGTTTTAGATGCAAATTTTGGGGATTGGGGGGCAAAATTTGTGTTTGGCCCTATATTTTTAAGAGTTAGCACCAGCTATGTCTGGGTCATTGGTAAGTATAAAAAATATATAAATTACTATAAATTTTTTAACTTTCGCGGATTGAAGGAGGTACATGTAACAAAAGCGCAGTTTGTAGTGTGTCGTCAATGCAGTCACCCAGAGACAGTAAGTAAGTTTCCAAATATACATTAAGTGATGACGTACATCATAATTACACAAACCATGTACAGTATGTGGAGAGTGTATTATCACTAGATCACTCGCAGAGTGGAGATTCCATCCAAGCAATAATTGCAAATTTGTTGCACAGCATAACAAGCAGAGGCAAAGTTTCAACCAATGGACCTCCGGGTTAAACCCGGAGGTCCATTGGCTGAAACATTGCTTGTGTTTTTTGTCCGTATGTATAAAATTTGAAAGTTACAGTTTGGGTGATAACTTCACTCTGTGGGTGATTTAGTTACAATCCACTCTCCACGTACTGTACCTTAAAATGATGTTAGTTGTCTACCCAGCACGCTGAAACAAAATTGCCCCTGCAAATCATAAATGACCCTCCTGGGGTCATTTTAGGTGAACCCAAAATGGCCGTCCTGTGGTGATTTGAGGCAAACCGTAATGGCCCTCCTGCGATTTTCAAAATGACAAGCCTGGCCATAGACTGGTCACTTTCCATGGGTGGGCAATATTTCCACCTATGCAATAATATTAGACTCCAAACACTAAGTATAGAAAAAATTATCAAATAATTAATTAATGAAGCACCAGGTACAAAATTTTGCCGGTGGTGATTTTTATTAGCTGCGACTAGCAGCTCTATAAGTGGCAATGTCGGTCTGTCTGTCGGTCCGTCTGTCGGCTGTCGGTCCGTCTGTCGGTATGTCTCTGACCAACGAGTTTCAAAACTCAATAACTTTTGAAATACTTGATGGAATGATTTTATATTTGGCATGTAAGTGTATCTTATTGATATCCAGCCACTGTTCAATGCACTTGTTGTTCCAAATATTTCTTTTCAACCTACACACAATTGTTTACAATTGGCTGTAACATAAGTGCAAGCCCTACTTCGGAACTAACTCAAGCTTTTAGAATCTTTTCCAAACGAGTTGGAAAAGTACTAGAGTGCAAAAGCACAAAAAAGATCGAAAAAGGGGTCGAGCGAGACCAGCGCTCGAAATTACAGGTACTCTCTCTGCGCACCTCTTGCGTTTACCGAGCGCATGCGCAACAACCGTGACGTTAATTCCTTTATTTTCTGCCATTGTACATGGTCGGAAATTTTTGGTCCTCTAAATTCTGGGCTTCTGTGAACAAGGTGGTTCTTTCCAGAGCTAGAACCCCTCGTTCTCGAGGTAAGGGTAGACGTGCCGTAGCAGACATTTCTGTTGGTGCACGTGGTGACTCTGTCACACAGGATTCGGATCTGCCTTCTGTGGCGAGTTCCTCTGCAACTGTTGGCAGTGTTAGTTGAGTGATACCTGACGAGGAGACCGTGGTCTCTTTGTCTTCTGATGTCACTATTGAGGCGTCTGTTTTCGTTGAGAGCTTTTCCGAGGTCAGCTCGGTGACCCTCTCCGATCTGCCTCCTACACCGTCGACCGTTGTTGAGGAAGTTGCTACTCCAGATCCTATTCTGTCTGATGGTGGCTCTTCCATCTCCTCTGGGGATGGTCTCGGGGGACTGAGGCTGTATCTGCTGGTGTGTCTGTGTGTTCTCAGCCTCCCCCAGCCTCGCGGCGGGACTGTGCGGGTTTGCTGTCTGCTCCATCTCATCTGGCTAGGTTTGCTCCTAGTCAGTTGAGGCGGCCAGTCGCTTCGGCAGCGATTCCTCGTTCCTCGAATGAATCGCTTATCGTTCCACCTTCCCCTGCTAGTGTGCCGCCTAGCGGGATGGTGTTGGGATGTTGGCATCCAGGGCCTGCTGTTCGGCAGCGGTCAGTGACAGCCCCTGTTAGCTGTCACTCTCGGAACCTTCCTCCGGTGATTCCTCACTGTGTTCCGAGTCTGGGTGTCGATTGATGCTTGCCGTCGGTCTCAGAGGATAGGCAGTTGGGGTCGTCTGCTGCGCAGAGGCCAATGACAGGTTCCTGTCATTCTTGGGACAATCCTCCGGTGTCTTCTCACTGTGTCCTCGGTCCAGCTACCGATCGACGTGCGCCATCAGTCTCTTTAGAGGATTTGCAGGCAGGACCTTCTGTTTCGCAGAGGTCAGTGATGGCCCCTGGGCGTCACAATCGGGACTATCCTCCGGTGTCTTCTCACCGTGTCCCTATTCTGTCTGCCGATCGACGTTCGACGTGGGTCTTTTCTGAGGATTTCGGTTCTTCTACCAGAAGGGTCCATTGGGAAGACTCTCCGTCGGGCGATTCTGCTGCGACGGATTCTCAGGGTGACCTGCGCCAGGCCGTTTTGGCGCTCACCCGGTTGCTTTCTGGCAACCATCAAGTTGGCCTCCCTGTGCCTCCTGAGGCACAACCTCCTTTGGTCGGTCGCCGAGATGTCTCGCCTGGCCCCTTGAATACTGCACAGTATTGACAGGAGGTTTCTGCTGGTCAGCCCGAGTTGGGCTACGTCTCCTCTGCTACGGAGGATGACGAGTATCTTGAAGGTGATGGGCCCCCCGTCAGTCTTGGGGCAGGCTTTGGATTTCGTCTTTGGCTTATTGCTGTATGTTCAACCTTCCGACCAGCCTTCTGTGACCATCCGGCCGCGGTCCACTGTGGGGCGCCGTAACCCTGTTGAGCCTTCTAGCTCTGGGGCTTTGCGTTCTCTGCAATCGGCTCAGGTTGTTGAGTCCTTCCAGGGCTTAGACGCCAAAATGCGTTCTAAGGCCCTCAAGGGTTCTTTCTTTTCTAGAGCTGATGCCTTTCTGCCTCCATCGCGGTTTCGTGTGTACGATTCCGTCTCTCCACCAGTCTTCCAAGGGATGACTACTGTGGATGAGGATTCTTCTTCCCTCGGGTTAACTAAGCCTAAGTTGGCAGTTCTCCCGATGTCGGTAGTTGAGTCTATGGTGGGCCTGTCCCGAGAGATGCTGGGTATGTTATCTCTCGCGGACCATGTCGTCGCTGCTCTGGCTGAATATTTTCCACCAGGGGAGTTTGATGACGCTCAGGCGCCTTTTCGCGTTCTGTCACAGGCTCTTATGAACTTGACACACGCTCACGCCTGTAACACGGCTAATTTGGAGCTGGCACGCCGGGATGTGGTGTTGGATTCTTTACCATCCCTTCCTTCTGAGCAACGTGCTGTTCTGAGGTCTGCCTCTTTGGTGGGATCTCAGTTGTTCCATGGTTCCGTGGAAGCTGTTCATGGCGAAGTTCTTCGTCATTCGAAGGACCAGCTTTTGCTGAGACAGCTTGACCAACCTGCTGCTGCGGGTGGGGGTCGTTCCAGGCCCGCCAAGCGTACTGCTGCGTCTGCCTCGTCGGCGACGTCGGCTACGCCTTCGGCTCCGTCTGCTCCTTCTGCTCATGAGAAGCACCGACGTGGCCAGGCTTGCTGGCAGCCTCAGGCTGGAAAGTCTCAGGACTCTGTCACTTCCCGAGGTGGTTTCTCCTCTCGGGGGCCTCGTCGAGGCCGCAAGTGAAGGTTCTCACCTCGATTCGCCTCCAGTCGGGGGAAGGCTGTCGCTGTTTTACGACCGTTGGACAGAGATAACGTCGGACTCTTGGGTCCTCGACGTCATTCAATCCGGTCTGCGACTGTACTTCCATCGGCACCCCAGTTTATCTCGGGTGCCCCTCCTGACTCAGGTCCCTTCCGATTCTCTGCGTCGGGACCATCTGGTGCAGGAGATCGACAATCTCCTCACCAAAGGGGCAATCGAGGTGGTCAGGAACACCCTTTCACTGGGGTTTTACTCGAGACTTTTCTTGGTGCCGAAGAAAAACGGCCAATATCGTCCTGTCATCGATCTGAGTACCCTGAACGAGTACATAATAGCTCCTCGTTTCAGTATGGAGACTTTCCGGTCGGTTCGACGTTCAGTTCATCAGGGCGATTTTGTGGCCAGTATCGACCTGAAGGATGCCTACTTCCATGTACCCATTCATCTGGCGTCACGGAAATACCTTCGGTTCTCGTTTCGGGATCGAGTTTTTCAATTCAGAGCTCACCCGTTCGGTTTGAACCTGGCTCCTTGGGCCTTCACCCGACTGATGTCACATGTGCTTGCTTTCCACCGCACTCAGTCGGCAGTGACTTTGTCAGCCTACCTAGACGACATCCTCCAACGGCACCACGATGCTGCTGTTTTGGAGTTCGATGTCCGGCAGTTTCTTTGCCTGCTAGCGTCGCTGGGTTTCAGAGTCAATCGCGAGAAGTCGGATCTTCTTCCTTCTCAGCGATTCCGTCATTTGGGGCTGGATTTCGACACTCTTCACAATGTAGTGTCGGTCCCCCAGGCTCGGGCAACAATTCTTTCCGCCTTGACTCGGGACCTGCTTCAATCTTCCTCGGTCTCGGCCAGGACTTTCCTTCGGATGCTGGGCCTTTGCGGTTCGGTGACAGATCTCATTCCGCTCGGTCGCTTGTTTGTCCGTCCTCTCCAACACTTCCTGTTGGATCATTGGCATCCGAATGTAGATTCGCTGGACCTGGAACTCACTATTCCTCGGTCTCTGCTTTGTCACCTCCGCCCTTGGGCAGATATTCCCTGGCTGACACAGGGTGTTCCGTTGGATCTTCCTTTGGCCGATCGCATCCTTACTGCGGATGCCAGCGATCGGGGCTGGGGTGCGACGTTGGATCCTCTCGGTCTGTCTACTCACGGAGAGTGGGACAGCGAGAAGGTGGGCCTTCATATCAACCAGAAGGAGCTCCTTGCTCATCTGTTGAGTTTTCGGCTTTGGATCCCTCATCTGTCAGACCATGTTGTCCTACTTCTTTCGGACAATTCGACAGTAGTGGCCTACATACGGAATCAAGGAGGCACACATTCGATTCCCATGTATCGGCTGTCTCGGGATCTTCTTTTGGCGCGGGATGTGAATGCTCGGGTGTCCATTCGACACATTCCCGGGCTTCTCAACGTCCTAGCAGACTCCCTGTCCCGACGTGACAGTGTCCTTCCAACCGAATGGATGCTACATCGGTCGGTGTTTCAGGCGATTTGCAAGCAGTGGGGCCGTCCTCAGGTCGACCTTTTCGCTACTCGCTGGAATCATCAGGTAGAGACTTTTGTCTGCCCTTGTCCAGATCCTCTGGCATTTGCAGTAGACACTCTGTCTCTGGACTGGACAGGTTGGATCAGCTATGCCTTTCCTCCTGCACCGATTCTTCCTCAAGTATTAGCGAAGATTCGTGCTTGCAGTTGCAGGATCATTCTGATCACACCCCTGTCTCCACAGAGGGTGTGGATCAATCTGCTGCGGCCTCTATTGGCCGATCGACCGATTCGTCTACCTCTACGACGCGATCTTCTTTCACAGGGCCGTCCCAGGAAGTATCACAACAACCTGGCGAGCCTGTCCCTTCACGCCTGTCTTTTATCAGGTCTAGTCTCTGACGTAGAGGTTTTTCGAGACGATCAGTGGAGTGCATTTCTGCATCGCGGCGACATTCCACTGGCCTGACTTATGCCGCCAAGTGGAAGGTTTTCTGCCGCTGGTGTGCAGATCACAATGTGAATTACCGTGATCCATCAATCGCTCAAATTGTGGATTTTCTGGTTTTTCTTTTTGACTCCAAGGGCCTCCAGCCTATTACGATTAAGGGCTATTGGTCTATGCTGTCTGATACTTTCTCTTATGTGGGAAAGCGGTGCATCGGTCGTAATCTTTTTCTCTCCAAACTTATTCGGCACTTTTCTTTGAAGAGGCCTCGAGTTTTGCGTCTTACACCCAAGTGGAACTTGGCATGGGTGTTGCACTGTTTGGAGGGGGCGCCATTCGAGCCTTTATCTGAGACCGACATGCATTTTCTCACCTATAAGACGGCTTTTCTTCTAGCGTTTGCTTCTGCTCATCGAGTCAGTGAGCTTCATGCGCTATCTGTTGATTCTGCCTTCTTCCAAAATGAGGCTAACAGTGTCACCTTCACTACTGATTGCTCTTTTCTGGCTAAGAATCAACTTCCTGATTCGGTACCTCCTCCCATCTGCATTTGGGCTCTCCCTGCTGTAGATGGCTGGAAGCCTCTTCTTTGTCCTGTTCGTGCGATCAAGACTTACATTACTCGCACTCAGTTCATTAGGAGGGGTCGGAAGAGATTCTTTCTGTCTCTCATTCCTAAGAGGCAGTCTATCTCTTCCCATTCTATTTCCAGGTGGATCTGTCTTGCAATCAAGCTGGCTTATTCTTGCTTGCCTGCGTCGGATCTTGTTTCGAACCGGCTAAATGCTCATGAGGTTCATGCCGTTTCTACATTCTGGGCGTTCTCCAATTCTGTTTCGCTCCGGGATGTTATGAATGCAGCTTACTGGAGGAATGCTTCTACCTTCTCCTCCTTTTATCTCCGCCACCTTCAGCAGCAATCTGAGGACCTTTATTCTTTAGGCCCTCTCGTTGCTGCTCAGGCTGTTGTGCACCCTCGTTAAATTGTTTTTGTCGAGGTTGCGCTTCGCTCAGCCTTGTTCTTTTCAGGTGCCTTCTCTCTATCTTCATTACAGGTTTTCGTTTTTGTTCTCTGCCATCCTTGCTTTCGTTCTGCTACTCTTGTTGGTATTGGTTATGTGATTCACCTCCTCCTATTGTTTATTCAGCCAATTGTAAACAATTGTGAGTAGGTTGAAAAGAAATTAAAATTTTTTAGTAAATTTTGTTTCTTAACATACCTACCACAATTGTTTACCGGAGGCCCACCTCCTTGGGGATATCTTTGATATCGCTGCCTCCCCGCTAAATCACAAACTTCTCGTTGGCGGAAATACGGAATTGACGTCACGGTTGTTGCGCATGCGCTCGGTAAACGCAAGAGGTGTGCAGAGAGAGTACCTGTAATTTCGAGCGCTGGTCTCGCTCGACCCCTTTTTCGATCTTTTTCGTGCTTTTGCACTCGAGTACTTTTCCAACTCGTTTGGAAAAGATTCTAAAAGCTTGAGTTAGTTCCGAAGTAGGGCTTGCACTTATATTACAGCCAATTGTAAACAATTGTGGTAGGTATATTAAGAAACAAAATTTACTAAAAAATTTTAATTTTTCTTGGAGTTATGGCCCTTGATGAACATAGAATTTTGTGACGAATGAGTTTCTAAAAGAATAACTTTCAAACTACCTGGTGGAATGACTTCATATTTGATATGCAAGTGTATCTCATTCATGTCTAGCCCATGTCCGATGCAAATGTTGTTCCAAATATTTTTGGTTTTTTTTCAATTTTTCAATTTTTTTCACCATCACCTGTAAATTGCCCCGAGAATATTTTTTGGACTTGCAGATTGCACCACCCGTCGCAGCTACGGCGTTGATGTCGCGATTTTTACCTGGTAAATGCATGCGTGGACATCACTGCCCATGCATGGATTACAACCAGTCCACGACTACTGTACTGCATGTGTCCACTTATGGAATTTCTGGGATTTTAATTCTCACCCTTTCATCCCTTGTAAGAGCATGAGTTTTCAATCAATAATGTTTGTGTTTCAGTGGTTTGGATTTTATGTGGAAGGACAAGCAAAGAAACTTTACACACTTCAAGAAAGTCCACTCTATCAGAAGGTATGTGTTTATTCACTTCAGATTAATTCAGTATTCTTTCCCCATGGGAATCCTCGAGAAATGAAATAGTGCTTGTTTATGGTGGTGAACAATCTCTATTTTACTGGTAAAATAAGACTTGGTTACCAAAGCCTGAGATGGAAGTCCTCTAAAATGGGCAACATGGGTATAAATGATTGACTGGAGTTGACTTTATATCCATGTTGTAGTTAGGCCACACAAAATAGATCTGTTTCTCAGGCCATTATTTGTAAAATTGCACGTGGGCAAGGATTTTTTTTATTTCTGTAATTATTTCTTTGCCATCAAAGGTTCATGTTCTTGGTTCAAGTTTTAGGCTTCATAATCTACGGAATAGCATGGGTGGTGGTGTATTTCGTTCCTTGAGTGCAAGAAGGCTTTGCAATGCTAAAGCATTGCAAAGCCTTCTTGCACTGAAGGGACAAATTTATCATTTTATTTTGACTTGGTTAAAATATCAGACATAAACCATTTAATTTTAAGTTTACATTGGTTACAAAAAGAGAGCATGCAGCAGTCAAAAGGACAATGTAGGAGGGCCTGAGAAACAGATTTTTAATTTTTTTTGGTCTTATGATTAGCCATTGTGCAGAAATATGTGACCTTCAACACCAATAGATAATAATAATTCAGTATTCTTAATACTCTCTTTCCATGTAAAAAAATAGGCCGATGAAATCGTCAGATGTGTACCCATACGCGCAACTAGTAGAAAGCTGTATGACGGAGGGCCATCAATGATGCCGACATTATGTACACTATACAAGGTATGGGTACATATAGAAATGGGTTGGAGGAGTGTCTAGTTTGATGGATAAAGGGTTAATATCTCCGGATCAAATTATCAGATTTACATAAAAAACTACGCAGCACAGCACACCAGTAACCTGAATAAATATATAAAGTAACATGACAATTGGATTGATATTTTTTGAGTTATCTCATGCCAAAGGGATTGGAGGAATTTTCAATTTGAAGGATAAAGGGTTAATATCTCGGGATCAAATTATCAGATTAACACCAAAAACTATACAGCTCAGCACATCAGTAACCTGAATACAATTATAAAGTAACTTGACAATCCAAGCAATATTTTTCAAGTTAACGAATGCCAAAGGGATTGGAGGAATTTTCAATTTGAAGGATAAAGGGTTAATATCTCAGGATTAAATTATCAGATTTACACAAAAAACTATACTGCTCGGCACATCAGTAACCTGAACACAAATATAAAGTAAATTGACAATCCAAGCAATATTTTTCAAGTTATCGAATGCCAAAGGGATTGGAGGAATTTTCAATTTGAAGGATAAAGGGTTAATATCTCAGGATCAAAATAACAGATTTACACCAAAAACTATACAGCTCGGCACATCATTAACCTGAACACAAATATAAAGTAACTTGACAATCCAAGTAATATTTTTCAAGTTATCGAATGCCAAAGAGATTGGAGAAATTTTCAATTTGAAGGATAAAGGGTTAATATCTCGGGATCAAATCATCAGATTTACACTAAAAACTATACAGCTTGGCACATCAGTAACCTGAACACAAATATAAAGTAACTAGACAATCCAAGCAATATTTTTCAAGTTATCGAATGCCAAAGGGATTGGAATAATTTTCAGTTTGAAGGATAAAGGGTTAATATCTCAGGATCAAATTATCCGACTTACACCAAAAACTATACAGCTCGGCACATCAGTAACCTGAACACAAATATAAAGTAACTTGACAATCCAAGCAATATTTTTCAAGTTATCGAATGCCAAAGGGATTGGAGAAATTTTCAAGTTATCGAATGCCAAAGGGATTGGAGGAATTTTCAGTTTGAAGGATAAAGGGTTAATATCTCAGGATCAAATTATCCGATTTACACCAAAAACTATACAGCTCGGCACATCAGTAACCTGAACACAAATATAAAGTAACTTGACAATCCAAGCAATATTTTTCAAGTTATCAAATGCCAAAGGGATTGGAGGAATTTTCAATTTGAAGGATAAAGGGTTACTATCTCAGGATCAAATTATCTGATTTACACCAAATACTATACAGTTCGGCACATCAGTAACCTGAACACAAATATAAAGTAACTTGACAATCCAAGCAATATTTTTCAAGTTATCGAATGCCAAAGAGATTGGAGGAATTTTCAATTTGAAGGATAAAGGGTTAATATCTCAGGATTAAATTATCAGATTTACACCAAAAACTATACAGCTCGGTACATCAGTAACCTGAACACAAATATAAAGTAACTTGACAATCCAAGCAATATTTTTCAAGTTATCGAATGCCAAAGGGATTGGAGAAATTTTCAATTTGAAGGATAAAGGGTTAACATCTCAGGATCAAATTATCAGATTTACACCAAAAACTATACAGCTCGGTACATCAGTAACCTGAACACAAATATAAAGTAACTTGACAATCCAAGCAATATTTTTCAAGTTATCGAATGCCAAAGGGATTGGAGGAATTTTCAATTTGAAGGATAAAGGGTTAATATCTCAGGATCAAATTATCCAATTTACACTAAAAACTATACTGCTCGGCACATCAGTAACCTAAACCCAAATATAATGTAACTTGACAATCCAAGCAATATTTTTCAAGTTATCGAATGCCAAAGAAATGGATATGGACGCCGGACGGACAGACTGACGGACAAAGGATGGGCAAACGACGGATGGTCACCCTGGATGCTGGCATTATGTGTACCATATATAGTATGGGTACACATAATAAAAGCAGCAAATAAATCTCGAATGGTACTTCAACTACCAAAACTTGGCGTCGCGGTAACCAGTTCTCATCTGATCACCGAAGTTCAGCAATGTCGAGCACGGTTAGTAGTTGGATGGGTGACCATTTCAGCGACTGATTTGTGCTCCTGCGTTGTGTCCTTGGGCAAGGCTCTTAACCCCGATTGCCTACACAGGGCACGATGACGCTGTGTACTAAGGCGTACTGCACATCGATTGTGCGCATGTCTTCAACCAATCTAACCCTCGCCTGTGCCGTGGTGCAGAGCTACGATGTTGGAGAGCTGACAGCTGCTTGTCATTGCTCGGTGGTTCTCTCCTGGTACTCTGGCTTCCTCCACCTGTAAAACTGTCACCGACATGATATGATCCTGGCTGTTAACCCTTTACCCAACGTAACGGCCAAAACCGGCCAGTACTATTCTCAAATATCGCCAATTAAGTTTCATTATTTTTTCATTTTTTGTCTCAAAAACATAGGTTATGACCCCTCGTTGGAATGAGCTCTTTCCAACGAGGGGTCATAACCTCTGTTTTTGAGACAAAAAATGAAAAAAATTAGTTATTCAAGAATTTTTTTTTTGTAAGTGTCGTCTGCTTTCCATGTTAGGTAAAGGGTTAATGTGTCGTTAAACCCTAATACAAAAAACATGAAGTCCTTGACAGTTCATCAAAATTTTCACTAACCCACAGAGTAAAACAGGGTGCAGGCCTTGGAAAAAATTGTTCAAGGAACATGCTATAAAAATAGGTTTGTTTGGTTGGCAATAGTGTTCAACCGATTACCAAAAATGGCTGCTGACCGATTACTGATTATTTGAGCTCACAATAGGCAAAATGTTCAATTTAATTGTGCGCAGGGGATTTTAGGCCTCGCAGGTTCACATGGTCTGCACTCTGCAGGTAAATACTATATAGGAGTGGGGACATTCCATCGAGGTATGCGCTCGCTCGCATACATTGGATGAATGCATCTAGGGAGGTGCCAATGTTGAATGATAAATTCTAAGCACGTGTCCGGGAAACCCACGCGACAAGTATGTTTTGTTTTTTACAGTAATCCGCCATTTAAAAAAACAAAAAGACTATTTTTCCTTGATTTTATTCATGATTTTGTTAGTTCATTAATACACCCAAACGTACAGATACGAAGCCACTTGCGAAGTCTCCAAGTTGCTCATTTTGACGTTTGTAGGCGTGTCAAGATTGTCATTCTGAGAATTTCTGACAGAACAAATCAACCCACTTTTGTAACCGTGCTGTGTAATTGGACAAGAGTTGTCATACATCATACAAAAATTTTTTGGAACGTGTGATCATTCATCTAATGCGACAGTGACTCCTGTTAGACAGCGTTTGTTTCTCTGGAGAATACATGAATACTGACGACAGAATTATCAGTTGATGTTACGGATTTAGTTTTAAGTCGTTGACAGTGCAAACTGAACAGTGTAAACGTAAGTTTCCGACATTTTGTAGAGAAAACCAAAACCATACTGATTTAATAATTACATGGTTTTGGTTTCGGTTTTAGAGCCAAACCAAAACCGACTAACAAAACTGGTTAACCGCTCAACACTAACCGGAATTGGCGCAAACCATCATTCTTTGTTTGGCCCTGAAGTCAGCAACAATGAACTGACATCTGTGCTTTTAAATCTCATTTTTGAGGATGCCAGACACAAATCAGTGGTAAAATTGGTGGATCCAAGGACATAATTGGATGATGGAAGTGAACAATGGTGGTTTAGAACATTCAGGGCTGTAACTTTATAATATTTTTATACTATAACCAATGGCCCAGACTTAGCTGGTGCTAACTCAAAATTATCTAGGGCCAAACACAAATTTTGTGACTCAGTCCCCAAAATTTGCATACAAAACCGAAAATTAGAAGTCCTATCTGGCCCTCCATACATTTACTCTCCGCGCAAGTGCAGGCGTTAGGAAGTGACTGGAATTGGTGCCAACATCATTGATGGAGAGAGTTCGGGAGCATCCTGTCCATGTGGTCACTATTAGTCTTGTCTGAATCTTATTATAATTTGAGTTATTCTTTTGTCATTTCTGTGTGTCATGACATATCTCTTCCTCCTCAATGAGCCTGAACGACTCCAAACTCGGCAGAAGTGTGTATAGGCCTAAAAAAATAAAAAATCTGTTTCTCAGGCCCTCCTGCATGGTCCTTTTGGCTGCTGCATGCTCTCTTTTTATAACCAATTTAAACTTATTTATTTATTTATTTATTTATTTATTTATTTATTTATTTATTGGTGTTTAAGGTCACATACTTATGCACAATGGCTAATCGAGACCGTGACAGTTTTATGGGTGGAGGAAGCCGGTGTACCCAGAGAGAACCACCGAGCAACGACGAGCAGCTGTCAGCTCTTCAACATCGTAACTCTGAACTCTGCACCGCAGCACAGGCAGGGTTAGATTGGTTGAAGACATGCGCACCAGCGACGTGCAGTACGCCTCAGTACACAGCGTCATCGTGCCCCCATGTAGGCAATCGGGGTGAAGTGTCTTGCCCAAGGACACAACGCGGTTGCCGCAGGTGGGATTCGAACCGAGGACCTCTCGGCTTGCAGCCTGCACCTCTACCAACTGAGCCACCGCGCCCCCATTCAATTTAAACTTGAAAAAAAAAAAAAATTAAAATTAAATGATTTATGACTGATATTTTACCCAAGTTAAAAAAATTGATGAATTTGACCCTTGAGTGCAAGAAGGCTTTGCAATGCTTTAGCATTGCAAAGCCTTCTTGCAGTCAAGGGATGAAATACATCACCACCCATGCTATTCTGTAGGTTATGAGGCCTAAAACATAAACCAAGAACATGAACTTTTGATGGCAAAGAAGAAATTACTGAAATAAAAAATAAAATAAAAAAACGCTTGCCCGCATGCAATTTCACATATAATGGCCTGAGAAACAGAAGATCTACTTTGTGTGGCCATATCTATCTATTTTGCATTTTTTACCAAAAATCTGCAATAGTGTTGTAAGGTTGGTGTAGGGTAAAACACTTTATGATTTGGTGTGCTGTATAGCATAATTGGAGGTAACATGAAATGCCACCTATCACAAAAATATGTGTGGCATGGATCCATCCACAAGTAATTAAAAAAAATTTCAATTTTTGCCTGAAAATCATAACTTATGACCCCTGATTCAAATGAGCTCATTGAGCTCATTGCAATGAATGGTCATAAGCTATTCTGTGTTCAATCTACTTGGGTTAGAAAATACTTTTGAGTAAGGCCTAAAAAAATTAAAAATCTGTTTCTCAGGCCCTCCTGCATGGTTCTTTTGGCTTCCGCATGCTCTCTTTTTATAACCAACGTAAACTTAAAAAACAAAAATTAGATGGTGTATGTCTGATATTTTATCCAAGTTAAAAAAATTGATGAATTTGACCCTTAAGTGCAAGAAGGCTTTGCAGTGCTTTAGCATTGCAAAGCCTTCTTGCACTCAAAGGATGAAATACACCACCACCCATGCTATTCTGTAGGTTATGAGGCCTAAAACATGAACCAAGAACATGAACTTTTGATGGCAAAGAAGAAATTACTGAAATAAAAAATAAAATAAAAAAACGCTCGCCCGCATGCAATTTCACATATAATGGCCTGAGAAACAGAAGATCTACTTTGTGTGGCCATATCTATCTATTTTGCATTATCTACCAAAAATCTGCAATAGTGTCGTAAGGTTGGTGTAGGGTAAAACACTTTATGATTTGGTGTGTTGTTTTGTATAATTGGAGGTAACATGAAAAATGCCACCTATCACAAAAATATGTGTGGCATGGATCCATCCACAAGTAACTAAAAAAAATTTCAATTTTTGCCTGAAAATCATAACTTATGACCCCTGATTCAAATGAGCTCATTGCAATGAATGGTCATAAGCTATTCTGTGTTCAATCTTCTTGTGTTAGAAAATACTTTTGAGTAAGGCCTAAAAAAATTAAAAATTTGTATCTCAGGCCCTCCCGCATGGTTCTTTTGGCTTCCGCATGCTCTCTTTTTATAACCAACGTAAACTTAAAAAACAAAAATTAGATGGTGAATGTCTGATATTTTATCCAAGTTAAAAAAAAATTGATGAATTTGACCCTTAAGTGCAAGAAGGCTTTGCAGTGCTTTAGCATTGCAAAGCCTTCTTGCACTCAAAGGATGAAATACACCACCACCCATGCTATTCTGTAGGTTATGAGGCCTAAAACATGAACCAAGAACATGAACTTTTGATGGCAAAGAAGAAATTACTGAAATAAAAAATAAAATAAAAAAACGCTCGCCCGCATGCAATTTCACATATAATGGCCTGAGAAACAGAAGATCTACTTTGTGTGGCCATATCTATCTATTTTGCATTATCTACCAAAAATCTGCAATAGTGTCATAAGGTTGGTGTAGGGTAAAACTTCTGCTTTAGCATTGCAAAGCCTTCTTGCTCTCAAGGGAGGAAATACACTACCACCCATGCTATTCCATAGATTATGAGGCCTAAAACATAAACCAAGAACATGAACTTTTGATGGCAAAGATATAATTACAGAAATAAGAAATAAAATAAAAAAATGCTCGCCTGCATGCAGTTTCACAAATAATGGCCTGAGAAACAGAAGATCTACTTTGTGTGGCCTAAACAATTTATCTTTGATTGCAGGATTTACTTGGACTCAAAACACTGGATACATCTGGAAGGCTTACATTCCTCACTTCTCCAACGGAGCATCTCCAGTTCACGGACATCTGGTTCATAAAGAACATATTAGATAAATTCCTGAAGTAGACTATAAACTGGGCTTGAAAAATATGACACTCCTTAAATGAAACAGTGATTTTAGTGTTCATCACAAGTAGAAAATCCCAGAACTTTTATTGTTCCTCATAAAGCACATCCCTTTCCACGCCCTTCCCATCATCTGTACCTATCTAACCCATGTAGGATGTAGTTAGCATCTCAGGGCATTGTCTTAGTGTCGCACAGTATTAATCCAGCTTTCCCACAGTAACACCAAGAAGTGAAGCTGTATTCATTTACCACACTACTTTTACAAATATTAATTAATTGAAGTGAATTGTACTATATATTATTATCTGATTATGTCAGGAATCATTGATACTTTAATGAATGCATTAAGGCTTGGCTTTTACCATCACCGAGAGAGTGATACCAATGAAAATCCTGTCAGAGTTCAGTTTCCCTCAAGGCAGTAATTCTCAAATCTGGAAGAAATAGAAGAGATACAAGCATAATTTCAGCTGATGGACCTCCAGGTTAAACCTGGAGGTCCATTAGCTGAAACTCTGCTGAAGATTTGTATGATTTTAGACGGATTATTATCCAGGTGAAAACTCTGCTTGAAAGTTAAATCACACACCCTGCACTATATTTTCAAAAGCAGTGGTGAAACTAAAATTAAACGGGGAAAAGGACACTCACAATATTTTTTTCATAAATATCTAAATAAATTCATTGTTGTATATTGGATAGCTTTTGTTGGTGGTGGGGCGAGACCATATCATTCTGACCCACGTTAGCCCTGCACAGCATCCCCACATGCAGGGGAATTGCAAAAATGACCGATTCAGGCCTGGCATTTTCAGTAGTGCATTTTATTTCCTCGCATATTGCTCACCCTAAAAACAATTAAGTAGCGCAAAAACTAGCCCTTCTGGACTTAGAAAATAATGTTTACCATAACCACCTATGCCTAAAACCCACATCTTTTCAGATCTCTGTGTTAGTGGTCTCTGTAAGACGGCCACTGCCCCTCCTACACCTCAGGTTCTTGCCTAGGTCTGGGGGTGTGGGAGGGCAATGTAGCCATCTCACAGAGACTACCTTGTTAGCAGGACTCAATAAAATGTCCCAAGCTCACTGTGCAGTATTCATTATATTTTGACACTTTTAGCTTTTGTGTGTTATCTTGAGGGGAGCAATTTTTAACCCTCTGGCATTTTGTTAGAATGCCAGACCTGCCAGTCATGTATGAAGGTGCATGATTACCATTATGTGGAAATCAATATCTAAGACTATAGTCCTGATGAAAATGTCCTGCTTGATACCCCCTCCCCCAACCCAGTTACTCCTCTGACCATATGCCTCAAGTGGCATGGTGAAATGCATTGTACCACAAATTTCTGTTGGAAATTTCAAGGCCTTAACCCACCTGTATTAAGTGTACTCCACATGCAATAAACCTCAGAATGTGGAGCAGTGCTTGTCTAATGTGAGAACAGTTTTACTCTTCTGGTATAATTATCCGTGGTAACCAACTTGAGCACACAATAATGAGTAACATAATCAAATGATTGGATAATCTAGACTTTTCACTTGTGATAATGATGACCTGACTGATAAAATATTCCAGCTACATCATCAAGGCATGCCTTCGTTGAAGGCATGCCTTGATGATGTAGTTGGAATATTACCCAGTAAGGATTTTTATTCCAAACAAAACAGAAATGGGTGCGAGAATTCTGCGTGAGGCTAGCTGCTAACAACCATTAGCTCATCGTCAATATTGCTTGGGAACTTTAAATTTGCTTTCAGCAGTGGTAGTGACTAGTGTAACTGGAATTAGCATGGATGATGGCATGGGTACAGATGCTTTTTATGTTAATGCAGCTGAAATTACACTCAATCTTTATTTTCAACATTATTTATGTACAGTTTCTATCTCAGCTGTACGTTTTGTGAGATGACTGAGATGACTGATACTAAGGGCTGATTGTGTCCTACTTTTTGAATCTCATTATAATTTGAGATATTTTTTGTCATTTCTGTATGTTGTGACATGTCCTATCTCCTCACCCTCTTTGAGCCTCATCAATTTCAAATTTGGCCTTGTGTGTGCATTTCTTATCAACCTACTCACAATTGTTTACTACAGGCTTGCACTACAGTGGAAGTCCCTAACTCGGATAAAATACTCTCTATTTTTGTCTTTTCCAAGCAAGTTGGGAAAGAAAAGTGGTGCAAAAGCACCAATAAAAATAAGCCAAAACTGGGTCGAGTGCAACCGGCGCAGACCCAGTACGGGACGCTCTCTCCCAAGTACAACTCCACGACTTCCGTTGCCAGTGCGCATATACCGTCTCTAAAGACTCATTCTTTTTAAAATCCGCTTCGTGTTGAGATGTTTTTGCACGCTTATCAGTGTTCCACCAGCTCGATGTTTGATGTTTCCTGATTCATTATACCACAGTGTATCCTTTGTATTCTCAGGAACAGTGTTTTATATTCTCTTTTTTCTATTATATGTCCATAATGTATATTTATTTGCTCTCTCTCGGGTCGCGCGCGATTTTCGCGGGCCACGCGGTTCGGACTTAGATTTTCACAATTATTGTTCATGCTTTTTTTGCAAATTTTTCTAATTGTGTTAGAGTTAGGTGTCAGCGGGGTACCACTCCTACAGTGTTTCTTCTTTCTGTTGAGAGTAGTCTTCCTGTTGGGTGGTTCCCGGTCGACCGTCTGGGGTCTTTGTTTCTGTCACCTTTCTCTCTTTGGGGGTGTTCTGTTTTCTGATCTCACCTTCTCTGCTCCTCTCACCTCTTTCATGCCTCGGACAATTCCTTGTGGGCAGTGTCTGCTGCCTAAGCATGTGGACGATGTACATTCGTCGTGTTCCTCCTGTAATGGGTGTTTGGCTGAGCGGCCGTGTGGTGTCTGTGGAACATTGTCTTCCACCTTTTGGGCGTCAGTAAATCGTGTCGTTCGTTCTCGTGGCCGTGCCTCCCGCTCCCGCGGGAAAGGAAAACGTGGTCGTTCGGGGCCTCCCGAGCCGACTTTGTCTGGTGAGAGTTATTCCTCCTCCGTGGGGGATGTGCAGTCTTTTCCTGTGGTGGATACTGCGGGAGCCGTTGAGTGTTCTGGTGTAGAGATGCCTGGTTCCGGGACTACGGTCCCCCTCCAGTCGACATCTGAGGCTGTCACTAGGGTTGTGACTCCTCCTTCGGAGCCGAGACGGTGTGCTCTCTCCACTATTTCACCAGCCTCAACGACTCTCGACGTATCTACTACTGCTGCTGGTCCGTCTGCTTCGTTGTCTGTTTCAGCCGGCCTCGGCTCTTCGCTGCAGGGGACTGCAGAACTGTCCGATACTGTAGACGTGGGATATCGGCCCCAGCCTTCCCTGACTTCAACTCGGCGAAGTCGGAAGGGGTTGCCGGCCGAGCCCATCGCTGTGGTCTCGTCGCCGTCGAGTACCACAGTTGTGTCTTTGGATTCGGATGTTCGTAGTAGAAACACTATGAACTCCGTGGCGTTTCCGTCCACTCACTCTGGTCACATGTCCAGTTTTGGGGGACCAACGCCTTTTGTGCAGCCTGGACCTTCTGCCCCGCAGAGGTCCGCGGTGACTCTCATGATTTCTCGCAATTTTGATCCTCGGGGTGCATTGTACCCCTATACACGTCTGCCTTCAGATGTTTCGGCTGCCGCCCGTCGTCCCACGTCGGGTGTTTTGGAGGATCGTTACCCTTCGCTGGTTAAGAGGGTCAGAGGTGAAGCCACTTTGCCGGTTCGCTCCCCTGTCGAACCGGTCGGTACAGGCAGTGAGCTTAGGGAAGCCCTCTCCTTACTCACTCAGGTTCTCTCAAAGAGCCTTCCTGTTGCTTCCAGCGAGGCTATGGGTGGTTTCCAGGCGCCTCCTATGGCGCCGCCTCCCGGGATTGGAAACAGGCCGGTTTCCGATTCCTCTGGTGTCCCGACACCATGGGAGGCGTCGGCTGGTTTGCCCACGATGAGCTATGTGTCTTCCGACTCTGGGGAGGAGTCCGACATGCTTGAGGGCGAGGGCCAGCAGTCTTCGGACTTGGGGGCGGCTCTTGACTTTGTGTTTGGGTTTCTGCCTGAGCTCAAACCTGCTAACCAGCCGACAGTGTCAGCCTGGCCGCGATCATCGGTCGCGCGCCAACAGCCTATGGAGCAACCTGCTTCTGGGCGCCTTCGACCATGCCAGTCGGTACAGGTGGTTGAGGCTTTTTCAGCATTGGATGCCAAGCTGAATTCCAAGGCTTTGAAGACTTCGGTCTTCACCAGGGTTGACACCTTTTTGCCTCCTGTGCGTTATCGTTCCTACGATTCCACCAATCCGTCAGTCTGCCAGACTTTGACGGTTCTGGATCAGGACTCCACTTCCCTCGGGCTTTCCAAGCCCAAGTCTGCCGTCATTCCAATGACGACTCTGGAGTCCACGTTGGGCTTATCTAGAGAGATGCTTGGCATGCTTTCTCTCTCAGATCACGTCGTCTCAGCTTTGGCTGCTTATCTGCCTCCAGATAAGTTTGACGAGGTACAGGCTCCTTTGCGTGTGCTGTCCAAGGCGCTTATGCACCTTACTCACACGCATGCCTGTAACACGGCCAATTTGGAATTAGTTCGAAGGGACGCTGTGCTGGACACAGGACGATCCCTTCCCGAGGAGCAGCGTGCTACTCTTCGATCTGCTTCTTTGGCAGGTCCGCAACTTTTCCATGGTTCCGTGTCGACGGTCCGGGATGACATCCTACGTCATTCCAAAGATCAGCTGCTGTTTCGTCAGCTTGATCAGCCTTCTCGGGGAGGCAAGGGCCGTTCCAAGCCTAACAAGTACCCTTCTGCTTCCTCTGTGAAGCAAAAGGCTGGTCCTTCTGCCGCCGCCTCTACTTCTTACTCACGGGGTAAAGGTAGGGGTCGGCAGAATCGAGGGAAGTCTCAGGATTCTTCATTTAGCAGAGGAGGTGGTTTCTCCTCTCGCGGGCCTCATCGGGGCTCGAAATGAAGGTCCTCACCTCGACTCGTCCCAGGTTGGAGGAAGGATAGCAGAGTTCGCAGACCATTGGACCACCATCACATCCGCTCCATGGGTGTTAGATGTTGTTCGGTCCGGGCTGCGCATATCCTTCCGACGGCACCCCACTCTGTCAAGGGTGCCTCTTCCAACCACAGTTCCTTCAGACGTTTTACGTCGGGAACTTTTGTCCACGGAGATTGCCAATCTCCTGGCAAAGGGGGCGATCGAGGTCGTCAAGAACGTTCAGTCAGTGGGTTTCTATTCCCGCCCGTTCTTGGTGCCGAAGAAGGACGGCCGACTCCGACCGGTTATCGATCTGAGCATCCTGAACCAGTCTATCATTGCTCCCAAGTTCAGCATGGAGACTTTCAGGTCGGTCCGCCAATCAATTCACCAGGGAGATTTCGCAGCCAGCATCGACCTGCGAGACGCTTACTTCCACGTTCCGATGCATCGGGCGTCACGGAAGTATCTCAGGTTCGCTTTTCTGGGGCGAGTTTACCAGTTCAAGGCCATGCCTTTCGGCCTCGACCTGGCTCCTTGGGCGTTCACCAGACTGATGTCGCATGTGATAGCGTTCCATCGCACACAGTCCAGGGTGACTACTTCGGCATATCTGGACGATATCCTCCAGAGGCATTCCAATGCTGCCTTACTAGAATCGGATGTCGCCACTCTGTTGAGCTTGCTCACGTCGCTAGGATTCAGAGTCAACGAGGAGAAGTCGGACCTGGTCCCTTCTCAGTCGTTTTGTCATCTGGGGATGTCTTTCCAAACCAAATTCAATTTGGTGGCTGTTCCCCAGGCCAAGGCTGTGATTCTTTCAGCTTTTGCTCTGACTCTGTCCCAGTCCAGGTCCGCGACCGCTCGGAGTTTTCTCCGGCTGATCGGTCTCTGCGGTTCGGTGACGGATCTCATTCCTCTAGGTCGGCTGCGTGTCAGACCTCTCCAACACTTTCTGCTCAGTCATTGGAGACCGAATGTAGATTCTCTGGATCAGGTACTTCCGTTTCCGGACTCTCTGTATCCTCACCTTCTTCCCTGGACAGATGTTCAGTGGATTACGCAGGGTGTTCCGCTGGACTTACCCACGTCCAATCGCGTTCTGACGGCAGATGCCAGCGATCTCGGATGGGGTGCGACGTTGGATCCTCTCGGTCTTTCCCTACACGGGATGTGGGACCAGGATCAAGCAGCTCTACACATCAACCAGAAGGAGCTTCTTGCTCTTCTTCTGAGTTTCAGGCAGTGGATCCCTCACCTGTCGAATCGCCAGGTCCTTCTACTATCCGACAATTCGACAGTGGTTGCTTACATTCGGAACCAGGGCGGCACGCACTCGCTTCCGATGTACGAGTTAGCTCGGGATCTTTTACTGCTCGCTCAGGAGGTTCACGCCGGAGTGGTTGTTCGTCACATTCCCGGTCGTCTGAACGTCCTAGCCGACTCCCTGTCCCGACAGGGCAGGGTTATTTCCACCGAGTGGATGCTTCACAGGGCAGTGTTCCAGTCGCTTTGCGATCTCTGGGGACGTCCCCACATCGATCTCTTTGCGACTCGTTGGAACCATCAGGTGGACACTTTCGTGTCCCCGTGTCCAGATCCTCTGGCTTTTGCCGTGGACGCTCTGTCACTCGATTGGAACGGTCTAGTCGGCTACGCCTTCCCGCCGGTTCCGATTCTTCCTCAGGTTCTCGCCAAAATTCGAACCTGCAGTTGTCGAATCATTCTGATCGCTCCCCTGTCGCCTCAGCGGGTGTGGATCAATCAGCTCCGCTCGCTGATGGCGGCGGTTCCGGCACGTCTCCCGCTACGTCGCGACCTTCTTTGTCAAGGTCGCCCGAGGAGGTTTCACGTCGACCCGACTTCATTGTGCCTTCACGCATATCTTTTGTCAGGTCCTGTCTCCTCCGTAGAGGTTTTTCGAGACGAGCAGTGGAGTGCATTTCTTCTTCAAGGAGGCACTCCACTGGTTTAGCTTATGCAGCTAAATGGAAGGTCTTCTGTCGATGGTGTGCTGATCACTCTGTTGATTATGCCAATCCTTCGATTTCACAGATTGCGGAGTTTCTGGTATATCTGTTTGATTCTCGGGGTCTCCAGCCTGTTACCATCAAGGGTTACAGGTCTATGCTTTCAGAGACTTTTTCTTATGTGGGGAAGCGTCGTATCGGCACTAATCCTTACCTCTCCAAGCTTGTTCGGCACTTTTCTTTGAAAAGGCCTCGGACTTTGCAGCTTACTCCACGATGGAATCTTTCGTGGGTGCTGCTTTGCTTGGGGGGGGGGGGGGGGGGCGCCGTTCGAACCTTTATCCCAGGTGGATATGCAATTTCTCACATATAAGACGGCTTTTCTGATGGCATTTGCTTCGGCCAGACGGGTTAGTGAGCTTCACGCCCTCTCGGTTGACCCGGCCTTTTTTAGGAGTTCTCCCAACAGTGTTACTTTTACCACTGATTGCTCCTTTTTGGCTAAGAATCAGTTACCAGATACTACTCCTCCTCCTATCTGTATCAGGGCTCTTCCCTCTGTTGAGGGTACTCGCCCTTTGCTCTGTCCGGTCCGTGCTATTCGCATTTATCTTGATCGGACACGCTTCATACGGAAGGGCAGAAAACGTTTTTTTTCTGTCTCTCATTCCGGGTCGACAGAAGATCTCTCCTCAATCCATTTCTCGATGGATTTGTCTTGCTATTCGTACGGCTTATAGTCGTTTAGCAGCTGGCGATTGTATTACCAATCGTATTTCTGCCCACGAGATGCGGGCACTGTCTACCTCTTGGGCTTATTCTAACTCCGTCAAGTTGTCGGATGTTATGCAGGCAGCCTACTGGAGAAATGCTTCTACTTTCTCCACCTTTTATTTACGCCAGTTGCAGGAGCAGTCGGAGGACCTTTTTGCCTTGGGTCCTCTTTCTTCTGCTCAGGCTGTTGTCTGCCATAGCCATTAGGCTTCTTGAAGGTCAGTTTCAGCCTTGTGCTGTTACTGCCCTTTTTTCTGTCTGTGTGTCACACAGGCTCATATGTCTCTTTTCATTGTCCTTTACCAATGATTGCGACATTATGGTTGATAAGCCTCGGGACCTCTTCCTTCTGCTTCACGGTTCCAGTGCACTAGGGTTATGTGGGGGTTGGTTATGCGATTCCCTCCAGCCTTTTGTCTATTCAGCCTGTAGTAAACAATTGTGAGTAGGTTGATAAGAAATCTAAATTTTATAGTAAATTTCCTTTCTTATTATACCTACCACAATTGTTTACATGGAGGCCCTCCCGTCTTCTTTACGGGTAAAGAATCTTTCCTCCCCGCTGATCACATAACTCTAACGTTTACGGATTCAAAAAGAATGAGTCTTTAGAGACGGTATATGCGCACTGGCAACGGAAGTCGTGGAGTTGTACTTGGGAGAGAGCATCCCGTACTGGGTCTGCGCCGGTTGCACTCGACCCAGTTTTGGCTTATTTTTATTGGTGCTTTTGCACCACTTTTCTTTCCCAAATTGCTTGGGAAAGACAAAAATAGAGAGTATTTTATTCGAGTTAGGGACTTCCACTGTAGTGCAAGCCTGTAGTAAACAATTGTGGTAGGTATAATAAGAAAGGAAATTTACTATAAAATTTAGATTTCTATTTTTTTGTTATTTTTCAAGAACTGGCAATTGTGTCATAAGATAGGTATAGGTAAAGCCCTTTATGATTTGGAGTGTTCTATGGTAAAGGGAAGTAACTTGAAATCCCTTATATCGAAAAAACTTGGGTCCATCGACTAATAAGTAAAAAATTTCTATTTTTGCCTCAAAAACATAACTTGTACAGACCTGGCATTCTTTAGGAGTGCAGGAGTGCTGCATGCCTAGAAAAAATTGAGGAGGGCAATTTATTGCACCCCTTGATTTTCTAGAATGTCAGACCAGTTTGGGACTGTCTTTAAAATCTATCAACATTTCATCCCCTGAGTTCTAATGTGTTCTCTGTGCCTACAGGCACAGAGAACACATTGGAACTCTGGGGGACGATTTGTCAATGTTGCATTGATTCACAGTAATTCATGACCCATTCTGTGTCACATTTCGAGTGTAGAAGAAAGTTACATTAGAATTAAATGCAACATTTTGAAAAATGAGATGCGTGTGCCAATTTTTCCACTAATCAGCTGAATGTAGTACAATTTTTCAGTCGCAATATTAATACCTTGATAGGAATATAACCAAAATAGTATACACGTTTTTGCATTGGACATTTCTGGTGCAATTGTGCTCCCAAGCAATCTGAGGAGGGCAACTGTTTTGCACTCCTTGCTTTTCTAGATTTCCAGGCCTGCTTGTAACAGCTCATTGGAATGAGCTAAATGAGCTTATTTCATTGATTGGTTATAAGCCATTCTGTGTTCAATCTACTTGGGTTAGAAAATACTTTTGAGTAAAGAATTTATGTTTTATTGCAGGATTTACTTGGACTCAAAACACTGGATACATCTGGAAGGCTTACTTTCCTCACTTCTCCAACAGATCATCTCCAGTTCACAGAGACCTGGTTCATACAGAATATAATAGATAAATTCTTGAAGTAGATTATAAACTGGGCTTGAAATGTATGACACTCCCTAAATGAAACTATGATTTTAGTGTTCATCACAAGTAGAAAATTCCAGAACTTTTATTGTTCCCCATAAAGCACATTCCTTTCCACTCTCTTCCCTTATCTGCACTTCCCTAACTTCTAACTCATGCAGGATATAGTTAGCATATCAGGGTATTATCAAAGTGAAGCACAATATTAATCCAGTTTCCCCCACGGTGAACACCAGGAAGTGAAGCTGTACATGTTTACCGCAATACTTTTGCTAAACTTTACTTCATTCTAGTTTTGTGGTGGTGATCAGGCCTGAAAATAAGCCGTCTGACATTTGCAGAATGGGGTCCCCAGAGGGTGAATTTGATGTTGCTATCCATACAGTTGGCCAATTTATCCTCTGGGTACCTCTTTCTGTTCTGTTTTGAGACCCTGATTCAGATTGAGGTTCACAGAGGTAGCATCACTAAATTCACCCTCTGAGGACCTCATTGGGGTTGAGGGGGAGCGAGTGTGAATCCAGTTTAATATTTCAACTACATAATCCAGGCATGCTTTCTTTGAATTAGTTGGAATATTTGTCAATGAGGAATCTAATTAAAAAATTCAAAATTGATCGTGCTGGGACCTCAACACCTCCAACTGGCCACAGACCTCCATTTGCAGACTGACTGTGTATGTGACATATTAAGTCCAAAAAGAAAATCTAGTCCTGTATGAAAGTGCATGATTACCATCATGAGGGAATCAATATCTAAGACTCCAAACTAGATGAAAATGTCCCACTTGATACCCCACTCCCCACCCCCTCCCAGTTACACCTCTGACCATATGCTCAAGTGGCATGGTGAAATGCATTTCATCACAAATTTCTGTTGGAAATGTCAAGGTCTTGACCCACCTATATTAACCCTTTACCCAACATAATGGCCAAAACCAGCCAGCGCTATTCACAAAAATCGCCAATTAATTTTCATTATTTTTTTCATTTTTTGTCTCAAAAACATAGGTTATGACCCCTCTTTGGAACGAGCTCATCGAGCTCGTTCCAATGAGGGGTTATAACCTGTGTTTTTGAGACAAAAAATTAGTTATTCAAGAATATTTTTTTCTAAGTGTCGTCTGCTTTTCATGTTAGGTAAAGGGTTAAGTGCAGCCCACATGGATTAAACCTCAGAATATGGAGCAGTGCTTGTCTGATGTGGGGACAGGTTTTACTCTTCTGGTATAATAGGGGACCTGGTAACCATTTAAATCCCAATAAACTAGTGGGGTGTATCCTCCAAGCTAACCAGTGGTGGATCTCAGATTTTATTTGAGGTTTGTGTGTGTTGGGAGGAAGGGCACATTTTAAACATGGGGCATGATGTGAAGCATCATCAGATGTACATAGCAGCGATTTGAGAGTGTGCTTGAGAGGAAAGGTATTCCACCCTCGTCTGTGAGATATAGGAGCCTCCCCTGTGAAGTAATTAGTTATTGTACAGTTGAACCCTGCATCATCAGATGTACATAACAGCGATTTGAGAGTGTGCATGAGAGGAAAGGTATTCCACCCCATCTGTGGGATATAGGAGCCTCCCCTGTGAAGTAATTAGTTATTGTACAGTTGAACCCTGCTAATTGAATAGCCACTTTGCAAGGGGAGAGAACTATTCAGTTAACAGGAGTATTCAATTAACAGGGATTTGGTCACTTTCCTATATCCTAGAGATAAGCTGATTGTTAGATCTTGTTTGACAGAGCTCATGGAGCTCTGTCAAACAAGATATAGTAGAATATATGTCCATATTGGATGTAATGAGGCCAAATAATTCTATAAAGAAGAATTTGGTGATTGTCAGGGTCATTTCTTGATGTATTACAAAATTTTTTATCCATTTAACAGGAGTTTACTCTATAACCTATATGCAATTAACCCTTTACTTATCATGGGAAGCAGACGACACATGCACAAAAAATTCTTGAATAACTAACTTTTTTTCATTTTTTGTCTCATAGGTTTTGACCCCTCGTCGGAAGGAGCTGAAAAAATAATGAAAATTAATTGGCTATTTTTTAGAATACCGCCCGGCCGGTTTTGACCGTTACCGATGGGTAAAGGGTTAACAGATCAAATTTGTACTGATAGTATGGTAAATGGTTTTGTGTTTGAAAGTTGTATTCAGTGAACAGGGTTATTTGAATAAGAGATATTCAATTAAGTGGGTTCCACTGTAGTATATTTTTTGTACTTCTGATTGTTTGTATTTTGTGTAATTTCTGGTTGACATACTGATGTTTGACTATCATATTTTTTTAAGTGCCTTGTTATGCCCCCAACTTGAAAAGTCAAAGGGGTATCTAGCAGAGGCCTTCCTCTGTCCGTACCAACATTTTCTCTAGTGTTCATCCGATTACCAAAAATGGTCACTGACAGATTACTGGTTATTTTAGCTCACAATTGGCCGGTTCCGATTTGTAATACCATGCACCAGTAGACAAGTCGAGGTTCGAAGGAACTACATTAAACTGAACATTTTTCAGTGTTAAACCTCGTGTGACTCAGGTCGCAGTAAAATTACCAGTTGTGCACACTTGGGTGGTAAACGTGGCTCTCCGAGCCATGTTTACTGCCCAAGTACTACGTGCGACTGGTAATTTTACTGCAACCTGAGTCAATGGCGTGCAACCTTCACTTTTCCGGTATGAACTGGCGATTGCCAAAGGTATGCTTAATTGTAAGCTTTACATGACATTTAAGTTGTATATCCCATAAAGGGGGCGTCTAGAGAGATTGAGAATACACATTATGGTTGTTTCTCAACTTTATTGAATGGTATCATTGATATCATTTTACATTAACAATTGAACAATTGCAGAAGATAATAAAATGCGGTTAATGAATCATCACAAAATACTTGCCATTGTCAACCGATTGCCCACAATCATCAGTTGAACACTAATTTTCCCTTGCATCTCGGCCACTGCTTCTGCGATATGAATGATATTTGGTATTGTGATAGAGCATTATGGGGGAGCAATACCTGTGTAGCGTGAGTTTCTTCCACACATTTTTTCCAGATTTACAGCCCTTTTTCACTCTTTCAACTTAGACAATTTTTGGCAGGTCAGGGACATTTGCCCACACTTTGCATTGCCCCTCTTGTTATAGGAAAGGCACTCTCCCATAAATTGTAACTAAGCAAATACATGGAAATAAATATTTTTATACTGTACCAATGACCCAGACTTAGCTGGTGCTAACTCTAACAAAACCAGGGCCAAACACAAATTTTGCCCCCCAATCCCCAAAATTTGCATCCAAAACAAAAAGAAATAATGTCCTAAAGGACCTCCGTACTACGCCTCCACTGCGCATGCGCAGTGTGACGAACGTCCCGAAATTGGCGCCAATTATCATTCTCTGTTTGGCCCTTCATCAGTCAACATCTCACTGATCTTTGTGCTTGTAAATCTCAGTTTAAAGGATGCCAGACATGTAATTTTTGGAGAAAATGTGATTCTAAGGAGGATAGAAGGAGGAGAGGAAAAAGAAGTGACAAAAAAATAATCAGGGCTGTACTTAAAATTTTTTGATGAAATTATGTTAAGTTGCCTATTTTCGAGGCATGGGCCTCTTGTTGTCATTCTTGCTAAATGTTGCACTGCTTATTCAGTGTTTCCTCTCCCCTAGCCTTCTAAAGTCCCCCCTTGCAATTCTCCCATGCTTTTGGCATATTTTTGAGAAAGTTCATTTCTAAAATTTCCTGGGAGAGTTGCTTGGATACAGAATGTTTTCTGTTATTTTCCCCATAGTTACGTTTTCACCCATGGGTGTATAAACGTTGTGTTCTGCATCTTCCATCTGATGTTCTGCAGATTCTCCCCTGGGAGTCTCTGTTTTGCATCAGATAGAGTGTAATTTTGATGACTGATTCCGGGCCAGTTTTTTCAGTGCCTGGAGTCATGTTTTCTGGTGTTTTACACTGTTTGTTTACATTGGCAACAGCCTTTTTTGAGGGGGGCTGTTTGCCTTTGCTGTAGTTTATCTCACTATAAGATACATTTATATTATCCGTAAGTGTCTCATTAATTATTTAATATAAATTTAAAATTTTTGACCACACTTTGCCATTGGATCCATCGGGGCTCAACGTTACTTTTCAGCAACTTGGGCTTCGCTGAAAAAATATTTTTTCAAAATTATTTTGATTTGCAATTGTTTTTTCATTTATTAATGGATCATGTTATTATGTATCTTTCTGTCAGGGGTTTGTGCGAGTAACTAGGACTTGTTGTTGACTTTTCACAATGAAAGGAGTTTGTTCAAATTGTAATGGGAAGAAATCTTCCTCTGACTTTCATGATCATTGTATTAATTGTAGTCAGTGTTCTCGCACTAATCCCTGTCCTATTTGTCAATATTGGGATGATAAACATTGGAAACGTGTGTCACGGTATGTTGTTTCTGGAGAAAGGGCTATGCTGGCTCTTTCTCCACAAGGTCACTCTACTTTCTCAGTTTCTATTTCAGAGGAACAAGAACAGGGTGATGTTTCCATGTTATCTTCTTCAAGTGTGCGTCCGTCGTCACAAATGAATTCAGAGCTAGCGGCAAAAGTGCTCATGGAGATTAGACAAATGTCGACCGCTAGCTCGCCCGGTGTAGCGTCCATTCACCGAATGGTTAGGCAGCTGGGTTCGTCCGATGCGGTCCAGGAGGAAATTTTGGGTGATGCGAGCACTATAAACATACTAGGTGCACACCCAGTGACGGCGGATAGTAAGCGAGAACGGAGGAAGCCTTGGAGTCCGGTTCCTAGCTCGTCCAGGTCCAGCCGGGCCACGTGCGAGAGAGGCCCCTCTCTCGTACAACAACATCTGGGACCAGATGTTATGGTACAAAATGTGTCGCAAGCGGAGCATACGTCCGTCGCTCGGGACGCTCCGTTGTATAGGCAGTCCACGGAGACTGCTAAGGCTTCCTCTTCTCGTCAGCGCACACGACCGCACCTTGGCTGCGTGACCGCCGATATATTGCCAGCTTCGCCGATCAAGGATTCTTCGGCGACCAGGTCACACCATCCAGCAGCCAGGGATTCGAGACCGATGGACTCCGGACGTTCGCATAGAAAAAGTATGCGGGAGCCATCTGATGCGGAGCTGCCCTCGGCGAAGCAGCGAAAGACTGCGCCTCCGCAGGTCTCGACGCCGGACATTCTTGTGCAGATAGCACAGCTTATCGCAGCATCCCAGCAGCCGACAGAAACGGTGTCGGATCGAGAATTATCCGACAGCGCTGGGTCGGTACGCTCCGCCGAAGCATCGGAGGCGGACGACCGGGAACATCATGAGGTCCGACCGGATGGTGAAAGGGATACGGATGACTTGGAGCTATCCCTTTCGGAACAACATAAAGCTGCCGTGGACTTCATCCGGCACTTTCTCCCTCAAGTTGTTCCGTCGGGCCAGACTGCTGTGGTTCCGGACAAGAGGATTATAGCGTCATTGGACTCTGAATTTTTTGAGCGGTTCAGGGACATCGCTCCCGAGTTTCCGTCGCAGTCCAATAATGTTGCAAGAACATTTGAATTATTGAACGACGCTATATTTAAACTTGCTTCCAAGACGGGGAAAGCAGGTTTCTTGTCCGCTAATACTCTCAACCTGCCTTTCATTAATGCAAGGAATAAATTCGATACGGCAGGACAGGGTATCCCGAGAGTTCCTCTGCGTATGGACGACGAGGCGGAAGACTTAGAGCTATCATTACCGTCGTCGGCTTCTATTCCAACCGCGGTGTTGGAAACAGCTATTGCGTCTAACAGAGCCAATTTAGATGCCTTATCTTACGCAGATCACCTTACTAAGGCGTTATCACTGCGCTTTCAAGGGAAAGAGTTTCAGGATATACAATCCTCTTTAAGACTTCTTTCAAGGGCAGTAGCTTATTCCACGTGTAACTCCGCCCTTTCAGTGGCAAATCTGGAGTTGGTTAGACGTGACGCAGCCCTAGCTACATCCACACTCGTGGATACTAAGGTGAAGAACTCTCTTAGAGTCGCTTCGGTCTCCGGAGAACTTCTCTTTGACGGCAAGCTTTCTGCTATTTATGATAAAATTACAAAGAAAGCTTCGGATTCTCTGTTGTTCAAATCTGCTTCTAAGAAGTCGGATACAGCAGACAAGAATAAGACAGGCACTTCTGGGTCTAATGCTCCCAAGAGAGGTTCCTATAGAGGTTCCGGTGCGTCCTCTTGGTCTTATTTGAGAGACCGTCAGGGTAGCGACTCTCGTTCGGGACGTCCTTCGGCCGGGACAATCGGTCGGACGCCCCGAGGTCGACGGGGCGAGGTGCGGGTCGTGGAGGACGTGGTTTCTCCTACCGCAGGCCTCGCAGGTCCAGGAGGTGATGGCTTAAACCTCTATCGCGTACCGGTTGGAGGAAGGTTGTCGAGCTTTTCACAAGAATGGGCGTCGATTACGGACGACCCTTGGGTGAGAGGAGTGACTTCGGAAGGTCTAAAGATATCCTTCAAACGAAAGCCTCCATTAACTCGAAGTCCAAAGTGGACTCATCTTCCGTCAAATCCGCAGAAAAGAGACGCTCTGTTATCAGAGGTGCAGTCTCTTTTAATGAAGAACGCGGTAGAGGTCGTAGAAAACCAGGAAACTCCGGGATTCTACAGCCATCTGTTTCTGGTTCCGAAACCAGACGGCTCGTTCCGTCCAGTCATAGATTTGAGCTGGATAAACAAGCTGATCATCGCTCCGAAATTTTATATGGAGACGATTCGATCGGTCAGAGCGAGTATTCGGGTGAACGATTATGCAACAAGCATAGATCTCAAAGATGCGTAGTTTCACGTCATGGTACATCCGACATTCCGAAAGTATCTACGCTTCGCAGTCCTAGGAGTGGTGTATCAATTCCGGGCGATGTGCTTCGGATTGAATCTAGCACCCTGGGCTTTCACTCGGGTAATGAACTCAGTAATGATCTATTTCCGAGCTCATTCGTCTGCGGTAACGTCGGCCTACCTGGACGACATTCTTCAGAGGTACGCAACGAGTTAACGCTTCAGAACGATGTTCAGAATCTTCTTCTATTGCTCCGACATCTCGGTTTTATAGTAAACGAGGAGAAGTCGGATCTGGTGCCGTCCAAGTCATTCACTCATCTGGGAATGAGCTTCGAGACGCACAACAATCTCGTTCGTCTGCCGTTAACCAGAGCGAAATTAGTCAGTTGTTACGCTTGCTATTGTCTGCACGCAGACAAAGTCACAGCGAGAGAATTTATGAGACTGATAGGTCTGTGCAGAGCCGCTGCGGATCTCATTCCGATGGGGCGGTTACGCACACGTCCTCTTCAAATTTTCTTGACTCAGAATTGGAGTGTGAAAATTCATTCGCTCGACGTAGATGTTCTCTTGTCAGATCAAGTGAAACAAGAGATTCAGACTTGGGCAAACATTCAGTGGTTAACTCACGGAGTTCCGCTGCAGTTGCCGGATCCGAGTTTTACCATTATGACGGATGCCAGTCAAACAGGTTGGGGTGCATCATTAATCCCAACGGATTCGAGATGCCAGGGTCTTTGGGATCCGCAATTCCTGTGCAAGCACATAAACATCAAGGAAATGATGTCAATTTGGCTTGCGTTATGTCACTGGGTGGACATTATTCACAATGCTCATGTCCAAATCCTATCCGACAATACGACAGTAGTGGCGTATATACGGAATCAGGGAGGCACTCATTCAGTTCTGTTGTTCAATCTAACGGAAAGAATCCTTCTGTTTGCGCTAGAACATCACGTTCTTCTTTCGGTCTGTCACATACCGGGTCGTCTGAATGTGCTAGCAGACTCTCCTTCACGAAAGGGTCGCTTGTTGCCGTCGGAATGGACTCTCAACAAACAAGTATTCAATCAGATTTGCTACCAATGGGAACGGCCAATGATAGACTTATTTGCGACACATCTCAACAATCAGTTGCAGACGTATGTGCCTCCGTGTCCGGATCCAAGAGCATTTGCAGTAGACGCTCTGTCGATCCCTTGGGACGGAATGATAGGATATGCGTATCCTCCAGCGCCGTTAATTCAACAAGTATTGCTAAAGATAAAACAATCTCAATGCAAGATTCTGTTGGTAGCATCTCTGTCCCCACAGAGACCGTGGATAAATCTACTCAGGTGTCTGTTGTGGGACCTACCGCGAAAGCTTCCTCCACAGGAGGATCTTCTTTCGCAGGGGAAATCGCACCAACTCCATCACAACCCGCAAGGTCTCAACCTTCACGTTTTTCCGTTGTGCGGTCCTTCTTGCATGGCAAGCACTTTACAGGACGAGCAGTGGACGCGATTTCTAACTGTAGGAGGACCTCCTCTTCGCTAAACTATGCGGCTAAGTGGAAGGTTTTTCGTCGTTGGTGTAGGGATCATTCTGTAGATATATTCGATCCCTCTATACCAGACATTGCAAACTTTCTAGTATACTTTTTTGACGAAATCAAACTGCAGCCTGTTACTATAAAGGGTTATAGGTCTATGTTATCTGATACCTATGCACATCATGATAGTTTACAAATTGGATCTAATGTCTCTTTATCTAAGTTGGTTAGAAACTTTTCGATAAATAGACCCAGAACTCTTAGATTAATTCCTAAATGGAATTTAGCTTGGGTTCTTCTTAAATTGAAGGAAAAGCCATTTGAACCTCTTGGGACAGTAGATTTCAAATTCTTATCTTATAAGACAGCTTTTCTCTTAGCTTTCTCTTCTGCTAGAAGAGTCAGTGAGCTTCATGCACTGTCGGTGGTGTCGGGAACACTATCACCTTCACTACTAATGTGGGTTTTTTTAGCTAAGAATCAGGCTCCTAATAAATATCCGGAACCTATTGTTATTAAGGCTCTTCCGTCTTCAGACGGGCGTAGGCCTTTACTCTGTCCTGTTAGAGCGTTACGTATCTATAAACAGAGATCTCAGTTTATCAGAAAGGGACGGAAACGTTTCTTTCTGTCTTTGATGCCTAATAGAAAGGACATTTCGGTCCATTCTATTGCTAGATGGATTCAATTAACTATCCGTACTGCTTATGAGAGTTTATCTTCTTCTCAGCAGTCTGTGCTTAAGATTTCCGCTCATGAAGTAAGAGCTCTTTCTACTTCCTGGGCTTATGCTAATAGTGTTGCTATTACAGATTTAATGAAGGCTGCTTATTGGTCTCAGCCATCCACATTTACGAATTTTTATCTCAGAAATATTGAGTCCATTTCTGGAGACCTGCATTGTTTAGGTCCGTTATCTGTTGCTCAGAATGTCGTCCACTAAACAGTTGCAACTATAGTTATGCAGGCTTTCTGTTCCGGCAGTGACTCCGTCCGGCTGCCCTCTTCGCTCTGGGCTATTTGACCCAGGGCAAGGGGAAGGGGGGGGCGGGTGTTCCCTTAGGTCACCTGCTTTATAGTGAAAAGCAAGGGAATGCCTCCTCCAAGTCAGTATTTCTGAGTCGCTTCCGGGATGGTTTTAAAGTGTAATATTAATGTTAAATTTCATTCATGTCTTATTTTTAAAGTGTAGCTCGGTGTGAAGCATTTGTATATGTCAAGTGTCAAACGGGCTTTAATATACAATACTCGGACACTTTTAAATGACTATAAAGAGTCTCAATTCTCTGGACTACTTTATTTATTGGCTTACTTTAAAAATAATTAGTATAAGGGTTATACTGGATGTTAATAGAGAACATGAATGTTATTGTGCTCAATTATTAAGGGTAGTGTATCTTTCTAATTTAATATTAAATAAGAAAGATACATGTAAAGCCTAATACTCCTTTTCTCCTTAAGGGGTTACCTCTTTACTATATAGTTGAGCTTATTGTATTTTCCTCTATGTCCTAGGCCCTCCAGCCTGTTTACTATTCAGCTAAGTCTGGGTCATTGGTACAGTATAAAAATGCTAAAAAATTTATAGTAATTTATATATTTTTTATACTTACCAATGACCCAGATGGGGATGGCCCTCCCTGGAGTTGGGAACTCTTGCCTCCCCGCTGAGTACATAGCGCTGACCAGGCACTGCCAGTAAGAATGATAATTGGCGCCAATTTCGGGACGTTCGTCACACTGCGCATGCGCAGTGGAGGCGTAGTATGGAGGTCCTTTAGGACATTATTTCTTTTTGTTTTGGATGCAAATTTTGGGGATTGGGGGGCAAAATTTGTGTTTGGCCCTGGTTTTGTTAGAGTTAGCACCAGCTAAGTCTGGGTCATTGGTAAGTATAAAAAATATATAAATTACTATAAATTTTTTAACTTTTTAACAAAAATAAAAACTTAGCTCCAGTTAATCTATAGTTTTGAAGAAAAAGTCAGCAGCAAAATGTTTGAATGGCTATTTCCATGAATAGCACTCGGCTGTTTGTTAGGTAAACTGGTCATGTGACATTACACTGGCAACCATGGACTATGGAAGTTCCATTGGTGTATTGAAGTCTTTCAGATAGAGTATGGTAGATTTTTTTTCTTTCTTTGAATACTATTTTGTTTGATAGAATATTAATGCTCATTATTTATATATTTCTTCACATACATTAGTAATAAAATATTACTTTATTAATCAATTTGTTTTGTTTTCTCTGCTTGAATCCAGAAGTAGTGATGGAGTTGATGGTTTGTATGTCGTGGATTGATGCTATAATGGTTGATCTGCATTTAGTAGGTTTATAATTTATTAACCCTTAACCCAACGCAGACGATATCAAAATTTATTATTTTAAATATAATTTTTTAAAATTTTTCAAAAAATTTCAACAAAACCATATCATGTGACCCCTTGTTGGAACGAGCTCGTCGAGCTCGTTACAATGAGGGGTCACATGATATGGTTTTGTTAAAATAATATTTTTTCAACTACTGAATTTGCATATTACGCGGGAAGATGCGGCCGATTCGTTGGGTAAACGGTTAACTGATTGAGTGCTGGAAGCCCAAATTTTGGCTTTACTCAGAAGTGAGGGTACCACAACTTGAATGTTTCACTTTCAATGGGTGTGCTTCATATAATCTTTGAAGTGAAATCATTTAGTCTGCAAGGATTTGCCTTGTTGCAAGTTATGGGAGAGTGCCCATTGGCACTCTCCCACAAATTGTAACAAAGCAAACACATGAGAACAAATTTTGCTGACCAAATATAATTTAGCACTCTAACAGGTAAGTGGCATAGATACAGGGGTGGCCGGTAAGAACAGTGCCCCTCCACCCTCCCCCGATCAACCAAACATTTTGACCATCACAGGCCTTTCTTCTTCTGACAGTGGTGCCTTCATAATATGTTATGCCCCCACATGGACAGTGTCTTGTTCTAGGACACAGCGCAGATCACTTGGGCCAGGATTGGGTTTAACCCTTTACCTAACGAATCGCCTGCATCTGCCTGCATAATATACAAACTGAGCAGGTGAAAAAATTTAATTTTTCAAAATATTTCAACAAAACTATATCATGTGACCCCCTCATTGGAATGAGCTCATTGAGCTCGTTCCAATGAGGGGTCACATGATATGTTTTTGTTGAAATTTTTTGAAAAATTTAAAAAAATGATATTTAAAATAATAAATTTTGATATCGTCTGCATTGGGTAAAGGGTTAACTTATGCCAGACCGTATTATTAGTGGACGAAACTCGAGAGAACCACCAGGCAGTGGTGAGCAACTGTCAGACTCCTTAATGTACGAACTTCGCACAAGCAGGGTTAGCTTCAACCTTCTGACTCTGGATTCCATTCATCTTTTGGATTCCAACATTTTAACTGATTGACGACTGAAGTTCGAACAAGTTGGCAGACTTATGTCAAGTTTTCAACAAAAATCCAGTTTTCAATGAAATTCTCTAACTTTTCCAATCAGCTGACAAAATTTTCCGAAATTCCAACTCCAATTTGTGATGGTCTGGATTGTTGAATTCATCGTTTCCCTTACAATGACCAGACAACACAGTTGGAAGGAGAAGGTATCGGCTGAATAGCTAGCTGTCAGTTTCCAACTACCTGAAAAATGATATTGAAGCTCAATGTTAACCAGTTACCTAATATTTCTTTAGGATGAACATGTTCCAATGAGGGGTTGCAAGCTACGTTTTGGAGGCAAAAATTGGAAAAGTAAGTCTGAATGGTAATTTTCATGCTTATAAGTTTTTGTTTTACCGATAAAATAGGGAGCCCAGTAGTTAGGGCACTGGATTTTGAATTGTGTGCTTCATATAATCTTTGAAGTGAAATCATTTAGTCTGCAAGGATTTGCCTTGTTACAAGTTATGGGAGAATTGATGGTAACATGGTCTGAGGTTTGCGGCTCGGAGCTTATGTTCAACCAAGACACGATGAATTGACGGTAACATGGTCTGAGGTATTGTGATGAATTGACGGTAACATGGTCTGAGGTTTGCAGCTAATGTTCAACTGAGACACGAAGTATCGAGGTTGAACATAACACTCCGAGCCACAAACCTCAGACCATGTTACCGTCAACTCATCACAATAACGTATATGGTCCAATAAGACACTACCCATAGCCCAAACCTACATCATGAAACACGAGAGGCTTATTTACTAAACTTGTGATCGTGAAAAGTTGCCTTGTTCAAGGCAACTTTTAACTGGTAGAGTGCTGGAAGCCCTATTTTGGGCTTTACTAAAATGACAGGCAATAACTGTCTGTAGCTACATTCTGCCTGAGGAAGCCTTTATTGTCCCTGATATGAATCACATTTTTTATACAATACCTTGCTCTCTGACATTTAATTGGATAGTTCCTATAAGACACTATCCAATTAAATGTAATAGAGCAGTACATGATGAGCTTTGATTTGTTGTCAGAAAAAACTCAGCACTTTACCAGTTAACGATCACAGGTTTAGTAAATAAACAGCTTGTGTACTCCACGACTGCCCTGGATAAATAATCAATAAATCAGATAAACTCATTCCAACTCCATTCAAATTGTAAATCGGTTTGTAATTTAGACAACACTTCATCCGGAACACTGCCTGCTGCATGTCTGAAAAACCCAGTAAAATGAAGAGTCTTGCTATTCACTCCATTGATGAAGCAATTACTGAATCAGGCGACGTCTTTTCAAATATTTCACGTTGTGACGTCAGACGGTAACATTTGCTACTGGAGCCGTAAACATAAAAGAAACTACTCCAGCTCTCATCCAATCAGAGGACGGGGACTTTACTATTATTGGGACATAAGGGTATGGTGGCGCTCTATACTGAAGCTCCTCAATGTTGTACTTGCCTTCAACCAGTGCTAACCCCTCTTGTGCAGACTTAGTACATTAAGGATTCTGACAGTTGCTTGCCACTTCTGGGTGGTTCTCACAGGGTGCGCGACCTTCCTCCTGCTGTAAAACTTTCCGACTCAAGGTGACCCTGGTTGGCGAAAATGTCTGAACTCAATCAATAAATAAATAAATTTACTGGTAAAATAGGACCCAGTAACCAATACCTGAGGTAGAAATCCTTCTAAAGTGGGGAGGATTTAGGTATAAATGGTAGGTTAATGTTGACTCGATATATGTTATGGTCATGGTATAGCCATAGATTCTGAAAGAAACCTTAAATGGTAGAGTGCTAAATTATTTTTTAAAGGTGATTTGTAACATGAGTATTTTTTTCAAAGATGCAATACTAGCAAGGGGAACCCTAATTTAGCAAGATTTGTTCATAAATAATTGTTTGTTGCTATTTATTGGGGAGTGCCTGTTGGCTCTCCAATAAATGGTGACAAATCCGTTATATACCAACAGTTTTTTTTCTAAGTCTGCACAAACAACAAGGCTATGCGTGGAATGTAAAGCTGCTAAAGTGGCTTCCAGTACTTTTCAGAAAAGTCCTGATAGTGGCTTCTAGTACTCCACCTGTTGACTGGTTGAGTGCCTGATTATTTGTGTTTGACTGAAAATGAAACATGACCATGGAAAATGTTGGCTTTTGCTCTGGTACCATTATTTTTTTAAAGCCCTTATAGTGGTTTCTAGACTCAACCAGTTAAACGCCAATAAATAAAAAAAATAAATACTGGTAAAATAGAACCTGCTACCAACATATGAGGTGTAAGCTAAAATGGGCAGCAGAGATTGTATAAATGATTAACTAAGACTTCAGACTTTTTTTTTTTTTTTTTTTTTTTTTTTTTTGTTATTAAGGTTTAACGACACATTAACAGCCAGGATCATATCATGTTGGTGACAGTTTTACGGGTGGAGGAAGCCGGAGTACCCAAAGAGAACCACCGAGCAACGACGAGCAGCTGTCAGCTCTCCAACATCGTAACTCTGAACTCTGCATCGCGGCACAGGCAGGGTTAGATTGGTTGAAGACATACGCACCATCGACGTGCAGTACACCTTAGTACACAACGTCATCGTGCCCCCATGTAGGCAATCAGGGTTAAGTGCCTTGCCCAAGGACACAACGCTGGAGCATGAATCAGTTGCTGAAATGGTCACCCATCCAACTAATAACCATGCTCGACGTTGCTTAACTTCGGTGATCTGACGAGAACCGGTTACCGCGACGCCACCGCGCCCCCTCAGACTTATCATATGGTCATTATTTAGCTATAGATGATGAAAGTAACCTCAAACACCAACAAATAAATTCAGTTAACAAGAGTTCACTTGATAACCTGTGTGCAGTAAACAGATCAAATGTGTAATAAAGGTTTGATACATGGCTTAGTGTTTGCAAATCATGTGTAATTAACTGGTAGAGTGCTAAGTTATTTTTGGTCATCCAAATTTGTACACGTCTCTTTGCCTTGTAACAATTTATGGGAGAGTGCCTAGTGGCCTAGTGGCACTCTCCCATAAATTGTAACAAGACAAATCTCCACAGACTAAATACTTTCAATTCAAAAACAATATGACGTACATCTACAGAATATGAAACCATTAAGTTATGTCACCTGCACTTCATAATAAAGCCCAAATATGGGCTTCCAGCACTCTGCTAGTTAATAGGGTTATACTGACTATTTGGCAATATGCATTAAGTGAGATGCATTGTATTGTTAACCCTTTGAACCCTGGTGGTATCTTCCATGTCAATTCAATAGCAGCAGGGAGGGTGTGGTGGTTCTGTAGGCAGAGGTGCAGGCTGCAAGCCGTGAGGTCCTCGGATCGAATCCCACCTGCGGCAACCACGTTGTGTCCTTGGGCAAAACACTTCACCCCCATTGCCCATGTGGGGGCACAGTGGCGATGTGTACTAAGGCAGACTGCACGTCGATGGTACACCTGTTTTCAACCAATGCTAACCCTGCTTGTGTAAAGTTAGTATGTTGGAGAGCTGACAGTTGCTTGATGGTTCTCTCCGGGTATTCCGGCTTCCTCCTCCTGTAAAACTGTTGTGGTCATGATTAGCCATTCTGCAGAAATATGTGACCTTAACCCTTTACCCAACGAATCGCCCGCATCCGCCTGCGTAATATGCAAATTCAGTTGCTGAAAAAATATTATTTTTCGAAAAATGTCAACAAAACCATATCATGTGACCTCACTTTGGAACGAGCTCATCGAGCTCGTTCCATAGAGGGGTCACATGATATGGTTTTGTTGAAATTTTTCGAAAATATTTAAAAAATGATATTTAAAATTAATAAATTTTTATATCGTCTGCGTTGGGTCAAGGGTTAAACACCAATAAAATAAATAAATCGATCAATAGCAGCAATTGGAAGAGTCCATATTTATGATTTGGGGGTAGACCAATTCATATTTTGGGCTGCAGGTTGAAAATATTGATTGGTCTACACCACATATTCCCTTTGCTGCCATCCTTCAATGAAATAATGATGTATCATGTTCCTGGGGCGAAAAAGCAGGCTCTTGGTTCAAAGGCTTCAAAAATGATAAAACTTCTAGAAGTCAACAGACCAGAACCCTTCATCTAGTTAGCTTAACTTGACAAAGTGCGGAAGTCTGTCAGTCTGTTCACATTTTCTTTACAGGCTACACCCCATAGATCTTGTTCAATCATCACTAAATTTTATTTGCAGGTTCGAGGTCATGTCAAGATGAGAATGTCCCATTTGGGTTGTGATCAGTCAGCTATGCTGGCTGCACAGGTTCAAAACACGAAAACATTTAGTACAGTCTAGAGGTCATATTTATGAAGGGATTTCATTGCAACTTTATAGGATGACTCCGTATAATGTCTAGATGAGAATGTCCAATTTTGGTTGTGACTGGTCAACCATGATGGCTGTAGGGGCATGTGACCTACATTCCTTTAGCACAGTCTACAGGCTGCATTAATTTTATGAAGGGATTTCATTGTAAATTGGTAGGATGACTCAGCATAATGTCTCAGATGAGATCGTCCTATTTTGGTCGTGATCGATCAACTATGATGGCGAACAGGCTTGTGACCTAGATTTGTTTAGCGTAGTCTACAGCTCATATTTATGAATTGACTTCATTGTAACTTGGTAGGATGATTCTGTATGATGTCTGGATGAGACTATTCTATTTTGGTCAATAACAGTTCTCGTCGGATCAGTGAAGTTAGGCAAATTCAAGCACGGTTAGTCCTTGGATGGGTGACCGCCGGAGCGATCGGTTTGGACTCCCACATTGTGTCCTTTGGCAAGGCACTTAACTCCGATTGTCCACATGGGAGCATGATGATGCCATGCACTAAGGCATACTGCACATCGAAGGTGTGCATGTCTTCAACCAATCTAACCATGCCTGTTCTGCAGTGTGGTGTTATGATGTTGGGGAGCTGCTCATCGTTGCTCAGTGGTTCTCTCCGGGTACTCCGGCTTCCTCCACCCATGAAACTGTCACCTACACGATATGACCTTGGCTGTTAAAGTGTCATTAAACCTTAATAAATAAATAAATAAATAAATTCAGGCCATATTTATGAGTGATTTCATTGCAGCTTGGTTAAGTGACTTGGTGTTGTGATGTTCAGATGGATTTCTGAATGAATGTCTGGATGAATTTCCCATTTTGGTTCAGATCTATCAAGCATGAGAGCCGCACAGGACCCCATGCTACAGCCCTAATTATTCTACCACACGCTACAGGTAGTTTTTATGCCTCTGCCTCTTTGAGGAGGGGGCATTATGTTATCACCATGTCTGGCATCTGTTGTCCGTCATCCATCTGTTGACTTTTTGCATTCCATCAATTAACTAAAGTTCTACCAACCAGACCTTTACCAAACTCCAAATGTGGGTTAGGTATGATGAGTGGAAGAAGCGTATTTATTTTGACCATGATGTGCCAAAGGTGAAGGTCACAGTAACCTCCAATGTTAAATACACTTGAAATTTGTTTCCGCTCTATAACTAAAGTTCTGATCTTGTTTTTCTTTGCTCAGAAATGCATTTTGAAGGATGTATTTTAGCCCAAGATGGTTTGGCCAGATTCATCCACACCCACCCACCCCCCCCCCCCCCCCCACCTCCACCCCCACCCGGTCTGACATGATGTTACTCTGACTGTGAAAGTGTTGTTAAAAAGTGTTCAACTGATGATCGGAACCGTCACCCCCAATCGGCCGATTGTGGGAAATAGGACGACAACAGCAATGGTTCCTGGAACATTGGTTCAACCGATTGCTGCCAAGAATTTTTTGTGATGATTCATTAACCACATTTTATTAGCTCACTTGGCCTAAAAGGCCATGTGAGCTTTTCTCATCACTTTGCGTCCGTCATCGTCCGCGTCCGTAACCTTTTCACATTTTCATCTTCTTCTCCCTAACCGCTGAGCCGGTGTGAACCAAACTTGGCAGGAATGGTCTATGGGAGGTCCTCCCCAAACGATCCTCATTTTGTTCCAGTCGGATGAAAAACATGGCTTCCAGAGGCATTCTTTGATTCTGGTTGGTGGATTTTGAAAAATCTTCTCTGAAACTGCTAAGCCAAATGTTTTGAAATTTCATATAAATGATGACTGGGACCCCCTCTACCAACGATTCTCATTTAATGTTGATTGGGTCACAAACATGGCCGCAATTGCGGCTTATAGTTACAGTAGAAACCCTGAGGGAAATAACATTTTCGTCTTCTTCTCTGGAAAAATCGAGGCGACGTGAAAACAAACCTGGCAGGGATAGTCCATGGGAGGTCCTCTACAAACGATCCTCATTTTGTTCCCGTGGGTTGAAAAACATGGCCGCCAGAGGCATTCTTTGATTCTGATTGGTAGATTTTCAAAAATCTTCTCTGAAACCGCCAGGCGAAATGTTTTGATACTTCACATAAATGATGACTGGGACCCCCTCTGCCAACGACCTCATTTAATGTTGATCGGGTTGCAAACATGGCTACAATTATGACTTATAGTTACTATCGAAACCCTATGGAAAATAACATTTTCGTCTTCTTCTCTGGAAAAATCGAGGCGACGTGAAAACAAACCTGGCAGGGATAGTCCATGGGAGGTCCTCTACAAACGATCCTCATTTTGTTCCCCAGGGTTGAAAAACAGGGCCACCAGAGGTATTCTTTGATTCTGATAGGTGGATTTTCAAAAATCTTTTCCTCTGAAACTGCCAGGCCAAATGTTTTGATACTTAACATAAGTGATGACTGGGACCCCCTCTACCAACGAACCTCATTTAATGTTGATCGGATTGTAAACATGGCCACAATTGCGGCTTATAGTTACTATAGAAACCCTAAGGAAAACACATTTTCATCTTCTTCTCTGAAACTACTGAGCCGATGTGAACCAAACTTCGAAGGAATGGTCTATGAAAGGATGGAAATATGTGGCCACCAGAGGCTATATTCTAATGCTTAACCCAGTGCCTTTCCTGTCTGCACGAAGATCGGTACTGTCAGCAAAATACTTGTTTTTTGAGAATCTGGTAAGGGTTGGTTCCAGTTTTCTCAACTGAGAACTGGGAAAAAAGACCCAAAATATTGTGTATACAGTACAAGTCAAAATAAGTCGTAGCATAACTGCAATAAACTAAGTAAACTGCTGCTCCTGCCCTGACAAGATCAGAATCTGACATTTTCTGGAAAGCTATCAGTAAGACCTTTCCAGAAAATGATGTCAGCTTCTGGTCTTATCAATGTAGGAAGAGAAAAAGATACATAGTTTATAGAATTATCCTACACAACTTATTTTGACTTTACTGTAAACCATTGTAACTGTATCTTGATATATGCATCATTAGTCTCCTGGTTTTCCAAACACCTGTCATCATCAATCAGTATTTTCTGATAAGTAACATGAAAGTTTTTGTTTGTATTCTCTTGCAATCATGTCAGCTTAGATGACAGTAATCATTGTATATCTTTTAAGATTTGACAAAAATTGGAGTAAAGTGTGTTGGACTGTAACCCTTTACCTATCCCAAGCTATTATGAAAAGAGAATACTGTCTGAGAGAATTGTAATTTTCAGAATATTTAACCTTCTTTTACTGATTTTTTTTTTGTTGAAACAGAATTCATAAATGTGTGCATTTTCAAGAAAATCTTCTTTGAAACTACAAGGCCAAATGGTTTGAAAACTTAGTGTGACTGATGACTGTAACCCCCTCTACCAATTATCCTCATTTTAATCTTCATCGGGTTGCAATTATGGCTGCAATTGTGGCTTATAGTTACTATAGAAACCCTATAGGAAATCACATTTTCATCATTTTCACTGACAGTACTGAGCCAATGTGAACCAGACTTGGCAGGCATTGTCTATAAGCGGTTCTCTACAACTGTTACTCATTTTATTCCTGGTGGGTGAAAAAACGTGGCCGCCAGAAGCATTCTTTGATTCTGGTTGGTCAATTTTGAAAACTCTTCTCCTCTGAAACCACAGGGCCAAAGGTTTTGATACTTTGCATGGTTGATAACTGGGACACCCTCCACGACGTTCCTCATTTTAATGTTGATCGTATTGCAAACATGGCCACAATTGTGGTTTATAGTTACTATAGAAAAAACCTATGGGAAATCACATTTTCATCTTCTCTCTGGAACTACTGAGCTGACGGAACCAAAACTTGGCAAGAATGGTCTGCAGGAGGCCCTCTACAAACGATCCTCTTTTTGTTCCCATTGGTTGGAAAATATGGCCACCAGAGACATTCTATGATTTTGTTTGATGGATTCAAATGTTTTGAAACTTCACA